>JAEDXX010000151.1:0-233672 GCA_021725515.1 Epicauta chinensis | reverse complement strand
TAGAATTTACCTATTTTTCATTTATTTGTTTGTATGCAATATAACTCCAATTATCCGAATCAATTGGGACCGGGCCCCATCCGGATAATCAGAAATTCGGATCAATGGATTTTTTCCGAAAAAGGGGCCTATTTTAATTAATAACTTCATGTACATATGTTGGAAAAAGGAGAAAAAAATTATTTTTAAAGAAAAAGAACTTTTAATTAATTAAACATTGAGGGCAAAGCCGGACCGAGGCTTAATTGCATCCGGGGCAAACAAAAGTTCCATGCGCCTCTTCGCTACCTATTCAATAATATTCTTCATATTTAAATGGTTCTGCGCCCCACTGGAAACAGCGCCCCGTGGCCCCTCTCTCGGACCGGCACTGATTAAGCGTATTTACAAATACTGTATATTAGCACAGTATGTACGTACCAACGTACTATACTGTAAATCAGGCATGTACAACTTGGACAAGACCTCGGGCCAGGAAGCATACATCACACCATATCGCGGGCCGGAATCTATATAATACCGGATGTTTTTTCTATCTGTTGAGGGCTGCCAGATCTCCCATTAGCGTTAAGTAAGAAACTTTTTGGGATCCTGTAGTTTTCCTGGAGTTTTTTATGTTTATTAATTAGTTAGACGCCCACTGTTGTTAAGACAGCAATATCAACAAACATGTGTTGTTTGTTTTCAGAATCAAATTTCCATCAATATTTATTAAAAAAAAAACAACTTATTGAATCACGAAATAAATCCGTACACAAGTAAATTATCCAAAAATTCATAAATACCAATTACGGAATTACCAGACAAAACTAAACTATCTAATAAGTAATAAATGAAAAATCAGATGCCTAGTTTCTTTATTTTCGAATTATCAGATAATAGTTCTAAGAAATTATACATTATAGACGACAACTGGCGTATAACTAGATGTTATGACTATCTATTGAATCGTTTGTAACGTTGAAAAGAATAAGAGATATCTCTGTCTAACACATTTAAAGAAGGTGATGATCGTAGTTGGATATGGACGATTTTCAACACTCATAATGCTTACAACAGAGACAACACATTGTTGATATTGTTATCTCTTATAAGTTGAATTCCACACGTATTTATTGCATTTCTATTAACTTTGACTAAGTATGCGTATCTTAACAGTGGGAAGTGTCTAGGGATGTGAGAAAATAATCGATTTTTATATTAATCGATTATTTTTTTTATAATCGATTATATTAATTACACTCTATTTTTTTTATTAAAAGTAAAAAAAATAGATACACGACGTTGGTTTAAACCAATATAGCCAAACTATCTACACATTTTAATCAATTTTCGCACTAATGAATTGATAATATTAATCTGATAATTTTATTTTTACCTATGAACAAAAAAATACAATTTTTCGAATAATTAAAAAAAAGAATTTCTGGCAGAAATCGATTTTTTCTTAATAAATCTATTTTTTATGAATCCATCTATTTTAAAGAGAGAAGAAAATTTGATTTTTTAGTAATCGATTTTTTCACTCCATGTCACATTCCTAGAAGTGTCTAATTAATAAACATAAAAGACTCCTCCTACTGTGACCACACAATTGTATGCAGTGAATAGGAGGAGACTTCTTCCCACTCTTCTTCTAATGTACGTAGATGAATTTGGCAACCTGTATATTAAAGAAATAACTACAAGGGCCGGCAAAAGTCACATGTAGGGCCGGATCCGGCGCGCGGGCCGTATGTTGCAGCCAGCTGTAAATAAAAGTCATTGTTTGCTGAATATCTCCGTCAAAG
This sequence comes from Epicauta chinensis, assembly GCA_021725515.1. Taxonomy (NCBI): domain Eukaryota; kingdom Metazoa; phylum Arthropoda; class Insecta; order Coleoptera; family Meloidae; genus Epicauta; species Epicauta chinensis. The sequence goes on along the minus strand of JAEDXX010000151.1, from coordinate 231,882 downwards.
TAAGTTGTTTCACGGTTTTCATCCGTTTTCCAGCCACGTCGGGCATATGCTTGAAAGTGAGAACGACACATTAATCAAAACGAATAGTGACAGGTGCACCTAGCGACGGACGACCGACAATAATAGAACTATGTAAGTCGCTATATAAGACGCCGACGTTACCGTCTTGATTTTTTTTGCATTCTAAAAGCGATTCGGATAATCGGCGATTCGGATAATTGGAGTTCCACTGTATTTATAAATTTACTAATTTTTTGTTTATATTTGCTTCATACAGAATTAAGAGTTAATATTGAAAATTTAACTAGATTTATTACTTATATATCCGTAATAAATTGTTATATTTTTCAGAATAGTTAATTAATAGATTTAAAGTTCAGCTTGTAAAATGCAAATTCAATTTGGTTGGTATCTTATTTTTAATTTAAATTAAAATAATAATTAAAATAATTCAATTGTTTTTTGAAAAAAAACACAATTTAGAACATTGTTTTGTCAAAAAAAAATTAAAAAATACAAAAATAAACAAAATTTAATATATATAATGAAATACAACGCCACTCGAATTAACTTGAGTGTGCAAAGTTTGGCCAGTTTAGCGCGCTTGAATTAACTCGAGTGTGCCACTAAAGGGGTTAATCATGATCAAAACTAATTTTTTTCTGAACACATGACTAATACGGCTTAGTATTTACTGAGAAGAATAGTATGCCCGTGATCCGTCTCCTCAATAGATAGGTATTTACTACTGAATATTTTACTTTACTTATTCATTATATTTCAGTAATCAAAGGAATATCACCATGTTCGCTTATATAAAATTAATAGATGTGAATAGATATGAAACTATTCCTTTTTCATTAATACATAATTATGAACAGTTGAAGCCACCATACAATAAAAATAAACAACATTGGATTATGTATCAAGATGAACCTAAAAAAGGTTTACTTGTACATGATGAAGGTATGTATTTTACAAAATGCTATGTAAACATTTAAATTTCATGAAAATATTAAATTGTTTTTATGTCACGCTTAATACATTTAAATTTTTTTTCTATTTTGCGTCAATAATAGCGCTATTATTAAACTCGCTACTGTATCGAAATGTGCTCATTTCGTAACTAGTGCTGAAAAGTAAAATAGTAGTATTTTTTTTTCCACTAGGTTGGTAACATTTTCATTGATTTTGACAACTGTTAAAAATCATAAAAACAAGATACTTAATATACCGTTTTTCGTACTGATCTTTGGATTTATCGGGTAGTAAATTGATTCCTGTATTTTCAGAAATTTCCGTTATTTCAGGTGGAGTACATGAAAATTCTTCACTCATTGTTAAATAAGCAATTTGGCGAAAAAAACAATTGACTGAGAGTGAAAAGTAAAACAATTGAAGTTTCCTAGCTGAATGTTCAATTGTTTTTTTTAGAAATACCAACTCCCACCAATTTCCCTAAATATCAAATCTCGCAATTTTTTTTGTAAAAAAGGGCACAAAATAGGCAAAATAGAAAAAATTGTATAAAAAACTCGTGCAATAATAGGCGACTTCTGACACTTGTTCTTTAATATACTATTTTATTTTTCACTTCTATATAATTGTTTGTTTATATCTTGGATACGCGATATATAAAGCCGGGTCCAGACGAGAGCAAGTACAACCTCAGCACGCACACATAAGTCAAGCACGCATATGTATTTGCTCATTGTGTGCGTAAACAGGAATGTAGTGTGTTAATTGTGCGTTTTATATTTAGTGTTCGTACTACTCCAGTTGTATGTGGACCATTAACAATACGAAACTAATACGAAAAGCGTCCAGACAGAGTAAGTCGAAACACACACAAGGCGCGCATTTCCTTTGAGCAATTTCAAAAAACCGATAGCCGCCGGCTCAGGTTGTTTGTGTGCGCTCGCGGTCGTGTTACCGTCCACACTTGAGCATTTATGTGTGCTCACCTTGTTTGTGTGTGCTCACTGCTCTCGTCTGGACCCGGCTTAACAACCGTTTCAACCCAGGGCATAAAATGCGGGCGTAATAAGACATGCAAGAAACTGACCATAAAAGTAGGATTATTAAACAATACGTACCAATTCATGAAAATATGCCATTAGAACTGTTTCACTGGCAGTTTTCACAAAATTTTTATTTCTCCAGTCTTCAAATTTTTGGAGCTCTCTTTCATAAAGCGATCGTAATTATTTGGGGAGTAACTCCTCCTCAGCTTTTAATGCACGTTCTGATATTGTTTTCGGAATTTCTTTTTCCATCACACACGGGTTCCTACTTTTTGTTATTAAAAAAATAAATGACTTAGATACAAAATAACGTACAAATTCAAAGTAGACTTCGTTTTTATAAATACGCATTTTTTGTCAAAAAATAATTAATTGTAATTAATTTTCAAGTGAAAAATAAAACATCGTATGAACCTCTGGCATAACTCGATGTTTATAAATCTCGGGCAACTTATAAATCCTCGGGCCGTAGGCCCTCGGAATTGTAAACTGTTGCCCTCGAACATCGTTATTATGCCCTTGATACATAAATAACTTTTATGAACTCATTATTATTATTTTTTAATTATTTACTGTCGTATCGAAATTATGTTGTTATTAGTTTTTTTTTTATTTTTTAGAAACTCTAGAAGCACTTGAAAAAGTCATTTTGTCAAAAAGACCAACTGTACCAGCTCCACGAATGCAAGAAACTGCTTCTGAATTGAGTGATAATAATGAAGGTGGTTTAGCAAAAACGTCAGCGGTTAGTGTTGATATTAATCCTGTGGTCGATAGAAAATTAGATGATTTGAAGGCAAAATTGGCGGTAAGTTTTTTAACAGTATCCATCTTTCAATCACAAAATTTTTTATTCACGAATATAAAATTAAATAAGAAATGCTGGACTCTGTAAACCAGCATTTAAATTTTCCCTTATTGTAGAAGTAAAAGTGCTTGGCAATATTTTTACAAACTAAATTTGACTTATCTTGTAGACAAAAATAGGTATATTGATTTTTTACACGTCTATATAGATTTAACTAAATGTTTTGGAAACTATAGTGAAGTTTTTGTTCTAATTACTCAATTTTGTAGCCTTCCCCATTACAATTTAATTTATTATCGTAATGTCTTGAATTATTAGCAACGTAAATATATTTTAAACTATTCAATTTCAAAAAATGAATTTTTAGTAATTTTTAAATGCAATCGACGCTGAATTAAATTTGTGTTCCACTAAAAGTTACATTCCTCTTAGTAAATTAATTCCTTCGCGTCTGTATTTTATGACACAGCAAAACAATCGACGGATGTACAAACAATATTTATTTAAAGACTACAATCCTTATGAAGTTAGTAGGACCACTCGAATCCGTCATAAAAATAAAATAAAGGAGCTGCAACAACGAAAGTTAGATTCAGGTAACATAAATATTTAGTATAGTCTATGACGGAAATTAAGGTTTTTATACATCATAGATACAAATTCTCGCAACATTTTTAAAGCTACTAAAAATTCTCTAGTAACGGAGTCCTTAATTCATCACCAAATACATATTCCCGAATCATCTGTCAATACAAGCTCTATGTCATTCGATTTGCATGATAACTATACAGAAGAAAGTACTTGTTCCGAACACCGTGATAGTGACTCAGATGAAGAATTAGATTCTGAAAGTGATTGTAACTCAGATGAAGAAATATATTCAAAAAGCAATCAGTCTACAGAGACAGCTTCTGATGATTCATTTCGATTTAATTGCGATTCAATGAATGGCGATACAATCACGTTTCAGCAATCGAATGTTACTGTGTCAGACGTATTACTAATAGTTACTGGATTTTCAGTATCTAAACATTTGACAAGAAACGATCAAGATGATTTGATAAATTTAATTAAAGTTTTAGCTGGTCCAAATTTTGAATCTTAGAATGCTACTCATTATTCACGATCAAAAGTATTTAACCCTCCAAGAGACAAAATGCTATTGAATTTTTACTGCGAAACTGAAAAATGCCAACGTATCTTGCACACACAAAAATTGTCTGATGAAAAAAAAAATGAAGTTGAATGTAGCGATTGTCAAGCAAAATATAATCTCTCTTTATCAAGCAAAAATCAATTTAACCTTATTGATTTAAAATATCAACTAAAATTATTACTTAGAGATACGGAAATAAAAAATGACTTATTGAATACAATTGAAAAATTAAAACAGCCTCAAAACGATGGAGTGATTTGTGATGTATATGATGGTGAATTATATAAAGCTGTACAAAAAATTTCACCAGGTGCATTGACTTATAATGTCAATACAGATGGTGCACCACTAACGAAGAGCTCTAAACGAAGTATGTGGCCGATTCAACTGTATCTAAACGAATTGTCACCAGCATTGCGATTTCGTAGTGTGATTCTTGGTGGTTTATACATAACATCGGCTGAACCATCTCCAGAATTTATGCAAACTTATATGTCCAAATTTATAGAAAATGCGAATGATCTTATGACGACAGGTATAGACATTATTGATAATAACGGTGATAGAAAAAATTTGAAATTTTTCTGTCTTTTATTATATGTGGACTCCGTTGCAAGACCTCTTATTCAAAATCGTTTTCAATTTAATGGATATTCGGGCTGTAGCTGGTGCTATGCAAATGGAGTCTATGATAGTTCTGCTGTTAGGTATCCAATCACACAACAAGATCCTTTATTGCGAACAAAACACAGTCCCAGTAAAGATGTTGCAGAGGTTAAAAAATTGGGAAAGCCAATAAACGGAGTTAAAGATAATTGTGCAATACTACAATTAGAACATTTTGATTGTGTTTGGGGTTTTCCCGTGGATTACATGCACGGTATTCTATTAGGTGTATCACGACGTTTGTGGACACTGTGGACTAAGCCGGGAACTGAATATTATTTAAAACCCCAGCTGCGAAAAGAAATTGCTACTCGTCAGTTGAATATTGAAAGACCTCAAGAAATTCATAGACTTGTAAGAACAGTTGATCATGTAGCCAAGTGGAAAGCCGCAGAATGGGAATCGTGGCTATTATTCGATAGCATCCCATCTCTAGCTGACATTCTCAACGACAAATGCTTACAATCGTATATTTTACTAGTATCAAGTATATATACCTTAATGACTGACAACATCACTGAAAGAGACCTTGTAATTTGTGAAATAAACATACTCCAATTTGTACGCGATTGTCAAATACTTTACGGTGTAAGCTCAATGACATTCAATTTGCACTCATTGCTACACGTTGTCGAGTCTGTCCGGCAAACTGGACCATTGTGGGCAAGTTCAGCTTTCCCTTTTGAAAGCATGATTTTCTTTATCAAGCGTTACATTACAGGAGTCAGTGGAGTATCAAACCAAATAATTAACTCAATATTGAAAGAAAAAAATATTCGATATAATATCGATCACAATACTGAGTCTATCCAATGCCGTAATTATTGTAAAGATTTGTTCAAGCCAAAACAGCTTAAGAACTGTACAAGAAGTGCTAATCATGTTATTCTTATTGGTAGTAGTAGATCACCAGATTATCAACTACTTCAATTGATCAACCTATATTTTAATGATACTCTTACTGTACAAGTTTTCGACAGATGTATTTTTGACAAGATGATACTTCGCAGTATAGCTTATATTCGTCCTAAAAAACAAATGACACAGTTGTTCAGCTTCGTACAAAAGAATTCTTGCAAATACATGGATTTTCTTCAGTTAACAATGCCTGTTATCTTTATGGCAACCAAATATTAACTGTTTTAACAACGTTTAACCCAAATGTTCAATTACGTCATATCTTCAAAGTAACTTGCATGAAAAAAGACATTATAATCACCGATATTCATACTGTAGAGAAGAAAGTTGTTTATTTTTCAACAGGATTAGATTATTATATCTGTTTATTTCCTAAAAGTTTAGGAACATAACTGAATTAAAAACTATAAATTGTTCATTCGTAGTTTTACTTTAAATTTGTTCTGACATAACTTAATCATTTTCATAAGCTAGCACAGTGCAAAGTTATTTGATACTTTTTTTTATAATATTTTTATACTAGACACTAGTTTGTAAAAAAATATCATTGAATTAATAAATATGTCAACTAATTGTATTAGTTAATTAAATAACAATTTTTCTGTATTTGATATATTTGAATATTCTACATATGATTGATAATGAAAATGGATATAATCATAATGCTATTAAGTAAAATTTAAAACCAATCTCCAATATAGAAAATCAACAATCTGATAATCATTTAAAATTTACCACTCCGCAAACGCCGCCCACACTAAAGGCTGATTTGTTTTTAGTTGAAAAAGAAAGCAACAAAGTAAAAAAACAAAAGAAGAGCAAGGTTAGTTCTATCCATTTTGTAATAAATTGTAGAATTTTATCTCATTTAATGTTATTAGGATAAATCGAATGATTCAAATTACACTGAAGAATTAACAGGCCGCGGATATAAGTTAAGCAAAATTACGAAAGTCAGCAGCAATTAGAAGTGAGTATTGTAATTATGAGTGAGAATATCAATCGTGAAGGTTTTACCCGTGATAATGAAACTCGTGTGAGTTGTACTTTCTTGATTTGCAAAAAGTCCACAAAGTACAAAATTAAGTATAAGTTTGAAATAGTCGAACATTTGTATGTGTCAGTACTAAACATTAGTTTTTTTTTTGATGTATATATATATATATATATATATATATATATATATTAGGGTGGTCGTTAAAAATTATTTTTTGTCAGCCGCCCTAAAAAAACCTTCCTTTTGATGAAAGAATACGGGGGAATTTTTTTCTTTTTTTTTGGACAACAAGAACACGTGCCGCTCGGCCTTTGAAGATTATTTCTTCATGAAATTACAGTTTTTTCAAAATATCTCTTAAAGTAGACGGATTTGAGAAAAAATCATTGAAAGCAATTTCATAGAAATAAAATTCTCTACAAAAAAGGTCTCTTTTGATTTTTTCATAAAGTTCATATTTATGGAGATATTTTCAATAATCGACTTAATAACTTCATAAAATCAAAATTTTCAGACATATAAAAGTATTTTTTTCTTAAATAAAAACCATTTGGTAACTTAAGTCACATTTACAATTATTAATTTAATCGTTTTTATTTCCGAAAAAAATATGTTTATAGGTCTGAAAATTTTGATTTTATGGAGTTATTAAGTCGATTATTGAAAATATCTCCATAAATATAAAGTTTCTGAAAAAATTAAATGAGACCTTTTTTGTGGAGGATTTTATTTCCTATGAAATTGCTTCAATGATTTTTTCTCAAATTCGTCTACTTTAGGAGATATTTTGAAAAAACTGTAATTTCATGAAGAAATAATCTTCAAAGGCCGAGCGGCAAAATTTTTATTTACAGTACCCTCAACCTCTGCTCTCATACTGCAACCCTCAATGATAATTCTGATAAAAAAACAGACGATATTTCATTACAATCAAAGAATAAGGATAGAAAACTTTCAAAGGTATGAAAAAAGATAAATAAATAAGGAAAAATGGTGACTGTTTGTAACTTGGTTTTTGGAGAATACAAAATTCAAAAATCGATATATTCATATAATAAATGGAATAATCTATTTTTGGTAAATTCTACGAAAAACAAGCATGATAATTAAAAATAAATTTAACGATGTTGATGTTACTTCTACCGATATAGTGACCGTGAAACTGAATAATTATAAATTATTGAAAGTCTAATAAACTTTTTGTTTTAGATGAAAAGTAAAAAAAAATCTCATAAAGGCGAATCTCGTGATGACAAATTTGAAAAACTTAGTCAACAATTAAAAGAAATGGACAAAAAGCAAGAAGCTTTTCAACAAGTGGCCTCAATAGCTTTCAAAACGATCTTAGCAAATTGGCAGCAATTCCAAAGTAACATATTATTATATAATTCTTTAGTGCAATTAAAGCTATTTTAACGTATTATTTTTTAATAATGCTTTAAACAAAGTTATACTGTATTAATTAATCTACTTGTCGATATTTAGGTACGCGTGCAGCAATAGCAACAGCAGTGCAAGCGATCGATTTTGAAAATATTCCACCAGTAGGTTTTATTCGATTGGACACCGGAATAGTAAATTTCTATTATAATTAAAAAGCTTGATTACGTTTAATAATTTATTATGGGTTAGAAATTTAAGAGTCAATCACTTGTATCTTATTGGCATTAATAATTGAATAATTAATCCTGTAATTAGAAAAACAGTCATTTAAAAATTTTAAAATATTCCTACCTCTTCGTAGTCAATTATCTCGATAAATTTTTATCTAAAAATTTTATTAATTAAATTTTCAATTAAACGTGATTTTTCCAGTCAGTCATGTGATGTGTTCATTCAAGTTCAATAGTAGAGAAACAGCCAATAAAAAACCTGTTTTTTTAACGTAAAAAAAACTATTGTTAAATTGCTGTTTGTAGATTCATTGTGGTCAAAATATTTGGTTAACTACGCAGGCTTACAATAATGCAAAAGCTGCGTCATCATGTAATTCCATGTTTGTCAAAAACATAGCAATGTATATATTTACCCGCGACGTATTGAAAAATAGCAGCATTACGGGTAGCAAAAGTAACCGAACAAAAGGACCTGCAAAACAAAAACTAGACCCGGTTAAAATGCTGGCCGTAAGGGGTAAGTAACTTGTGTAATAATGAAAGAAATAAAATTTCCTGAAGCTTATTAGACCTTTTTGCAAATATTTACAGATTTTACTTACAAGAACATAAGAAACTGCCGGAAAAAAAGTCAACATTACGTCGAGGAATACGTCGAATATATTCGGCAAAAAATTGCCGACCTAACACGACCCCCGAAAAAGAGAGCACCGGAAGGTAATTACATTATTTTCCACTATCAATTACATTATATTGCTCTCATATTGCAATATCTTTAACACTAAAAAAGTTTATGAGACAATTAACCCCGAAACTGTTCGCGAGCTTAATATCTTACGACTAATAATTTTATTTTTAATCTGAATTCTAATCTTAAATCTATCAATACTCGCATGTTTTAGAAGCTGGAACAAAGGTTCCTCAAAAGAGGAAACGCAAAACATCAAGTTCCAGTGAGTAGTAGTAGCAGCTCAAGTGCAGAAAGCGAAGCTTCTCGAAGTGAAGGGAATTTTGATTAAGTCATAATATTTTGTAAGAAACTAAAATTACTGAGTATTTATATTTTTAAATAAATTTTTCTTGATTCTAAATTTATTCGTAATCACTGCTTCCAAACGGTTTACAAAAGATACAAATTTATCGGGAACAAACCCCATAAAATCAGATTGTATTTTCACTCGGATTATCTGATGAAATGATATTCACTGTCAATATGGAACAAACAATAGAAAACTATATAGGTATTATTAATAAATCCTTTGAGATTCCATTGAGAAATGGTATTCTTGGTTTGGTATAATACCGATTAATTATAATAAAATCAAATGTCAAATTTATTGGTAACTCCTGTTTCCGAACCATACGCAAAAATTCATATTTATCGGGAACAAACCCCATAAGATTGATTGTATTCTTAATATGAATGGTCTTATTAAATATTATTTATCTTCAAATGTCACAAAAGTGACAGTTTTTGTGACTCAAATGACAAGGTAAAAATAGCATTTTGTGTGCCTAGGCGCTTTTTTTTTATAAGCTTAGGCAGACAAAATGACAAAATCTGTCACTGGCGTTTAATTTTTTTCGTTGTTTGAATTTTGTTTTTTGCATCGCCATGGAAGCAGTACTGCCAAGATATTGCGATCAGTTAAAATTTTAATTTTTAAAAACTTTTCAATATAAAAGAATGTTAAATTAAGACGTTTGAAGATAAACTAGTATATGTCATTCGGCGCAAAACTGTCTTTGTGTGCTTCAGCTGACATGTCTGCATCACTAGCGTTCGGCAGACAACAGTCAGCTTCAGCACACAAAGTTCCAGTTTTACGCCTAATAACATAATCTACTATTATGTTTAACATGAGAAAATACAATAGAAAACTATGTTCATATCGTTGATAACTTACTGATATAGTCTCATTAGCTCTATCGGCGAAATCCAATTTAATTTCTAAGTGACTTGGAAATACTGATACAATCCAGCTTGTCATACCAGTACCACATACAATTCAATGCAGTTATTATTTTTTTTCGTCAATCGGAAAGTATTGGGAATTCCTGTTTCAAAAACACAATAGCTTACAATAACTTCCAATTGAACATTGTTTTTTATTGGAATCTATCTGGATTTTTCAGCAGGGGACCAACTAAACACTTCAAAAGTTCCTATATTTTAATACAGGAATAATTTTGACGTCTAAAAATGTTTAATATGGGCCAAGTATTACTGTTATTATTAATATTTAAAATGTCAACATCAAAGATTATAGATATAAAGATGTGAAGGCTCCATAAGAGTGCTATACTAAAAAACGACCCCGAAAACGGGTCTAGTGGACGCCTGACACGTTAGGTGGCGCTCGAGTAGCGAAACAAATTTTGACGTGTTTAAGCGCTAAATTTAAATTTTGATATTAACAAAGTCTAAAATAATTATACACAAGCTTACAAAATTAAAGCAAAATTTATTGAATTATGTAACAGAAAACGAATTAACAATGCAGTAATAATAATAATAATAATAATAATAACTGAAACTATTAGATTATCCTAAATGGAAGAGTTATTTTATTGTTTTACAGCGGAATAGAAATATTGCGATCATTAGGTGAAAGTAAAAAAAAATGTATCGAAGGAATAAAATGTTTCGATAACAAATAAGAGAATCCGATTTACGTCTATTAGACAATCAAGAAAATAGAACAAACGTGTCACTGTGAAAAAAAAGTTACAAAATGAACAAAAGTCGTCATAAATAGTTATTTATGATACAAGTGTTAAAAGTGGCATTTTATTTTGCGAGTGGGTAGTTTGCGAAACGAGCCTGAGGTGAGTGGAGCAACCCCACGAGCAAAATAAAATGCCACTTTTAACCCGTATATCATACAATATTTTATCTACAACCACAGTACAAATCTCCTAAAAACAACACATTTCTTAAGGAGAAGGTCTTGAATTTGTATTTGACATTTGCTATTTGACAGATCAAAATTCTAATTTGTCATAATAAATGCATATCGTTGTTCATTTTAATTGTCATTTATAACACTCAGTGTTATAATTTTAAATTTTTAACTCGAGTAAACTGTGTAAAAAATGTCACTTTTAATAGTGGTTGTAGATAATAGTACATTAAAAAACAAGTGTCAGAAGTCGACAATTATTGCACGAGTCCAAGTTTAGAAAACGCGGAGCCGCGAGTTTTCTAAAGGACGAATAATATACGACTTCTGACATGAGTTTTTCATACTATTTTTTCTATTTTGCCTATTTTGTGCCCTTTTTTACAAAAAAATTGCGAGATTTGATATTTAGGGAAATTGGTGGGAGTTGGTGTTGTTAATTGCGCGGGTTTGCCTTACCAGCACAGGTAGCAACAATTGGTGTTCGCTGCCACCAGACTGTGATATTTTCAAGGGCACAGTCACCCTTTAATAAATAAAAAAAGATGAAGATAAAAAAAAAATTTTTACCTTTATAAATTAGATTTTACTTAATTTTATTTAGTAATAATTAAACTTAAATACTAGAAACCAATAAAGAAAACAATACGCGGTGCTAGAGCAAAAAAGGATTATACAAGGAAAATATTATTAAATCTATTGTTTAACAATTAGATTTGTCTAAACAAAATTTACGAAAAACTAAAAAAAAAGAATGTTAAATTTGACTTATTAAACTCAACTACAATTTTCAACTACCAATTTTCTCTATATAATCACTATAACTACCCCAACTACTACCACTGGTGCAACTACCACGACTTCTTTGACTGCCCCAACTTCTACGACTCTCGCGACTACCACAACTTCTTTGACTGCCCCAAGTTCTACGACTCTCTCGACTACCACAACTTCTTTGACTGCCCCAACTTCTACGACTCTCTCAATTAATCTATCCTATCCCCTTTTATAGTTTTACTAAAATGACGTCAAAATTAGTCATTTTCGAGTCTTTCTCACGGTACGAGAAGAATCTTCTAGAAATTTTGAAATCATATATTTTTGTAATCAAGTACTTAATTTATCATTTATTTAGTCTATTAAACGTTATCTCTTGTGAGTCAGATTTTAAAGAGACCACCATGGGCGTATCATGAGGTGGTTTACTACACCACCCCCTCCTTTTAAAAAGAATGAGTATTATCATACTAATACTCATTCCTTTCATCGACTAAAACTAAAAGTTAAGATAAAGAAGAAAAGTAAAGTAAGCCCTAAAATGATTATAAAATACAAGAATATATGGCTTACTTGACTTTGCCTTACAATTTTACACAATATCAATCCATTACTTCACTATTGCCCATCAACATGCACTACACTGCGGGGAAGACCTTCAGTCCAATGTGGCACAGTTGGATATTTCACAGTTGACTCTGGATGAGGTTGATTTTCAACAACAACTTGTAGATTTTCTGTTGCTTCCATCTGGTTTGGAGGTACTCTCGTACAATTTTTATGTATTATCCACATAATCAGGGTATTCCATAAACCAGCAAAAATTTTAAAACCACAACCAAACAATTTATACAACTGCCAGCCATTTAAAACTACCGTAGCTACATATTTAATTAATCTAAAGGTAGTGTAAGCACCAATAAGTCCACTAGTAAACATTCCAATATCGGTGAACCATCCCCATATTCGTTTCATCGTTGATTTTGCTAAAGTTTCCAATTGTTCTGTATCGAAGATCTTCAATGTATCGAGATCTTGTTCATCCGTGATTTCACCAGAAATTTTGCGAGCGATGATGTTGCTTACCGCTTGTCTTTCATAACTAAAGATTATACTCTTATAGCTTTTTCCAATTTCGTTCTGAGTATATAAACCACCACTACCAAGAGCTTCAATTGAGGAAAAATTCAACTTAATTTCACTATCCACTTGCAAGATTTCAGGTTGTCTTCCAACCATCGGTTTCGGAGCTAACCCAATCCATTCGCCATCAATTTCATATAAGGGAGGATTTAAAGGATTACAATATATTTCTTTACCACAATTCTGGATTGTATGGGTAATAGGAGACATAAACTTCGAGGAATTTAACTTAAATCCATACAATATTCTTTGGAAAAAGGACACGTAATACCATTACGAAGGTGAAGTTCGTTGTTATCTAGCTGAACTTGAGCCAGATACTCGTATAGTTCAATTTTACAGTTGCTTGGACTACTACATCATACCAAGTCTTTTGGTCTTCACTGTAGGTAGTACCATGACAAGTACCGTCTTGGCCCACATGACCAAATAAAGTTAATGCCGCTGCAGTAGTTGTGTTAGTACCAAGTTTGCCAATGTTCTTACCATATAATTGCAGTAATCTTTTTTCATGCGTGAAATAACACTTTTCTTTGCCCAGTGGATCGATGTATTCAGCGAAACAATCGGATATGGCTGAGATATGGCTGTGCATTCCTCAGTAAAAAATCTGCCTAATAATCGTGACTAGACAAGTACGAACCAGTATTCCATCGTACTCGTCTTGATGTAACACTTGTACTTGTTTATGTACCCCACTATATGCAGATTCTTGAGATGGACATGATGCCACATTATTTAGGGAGATTACGTTTGAATTCGAGCCAGGTCCTTCGCAGTTATAGGCAATCAGAGCAACAGCAACTTCCATTACAATAATCCATAACGGAATTTTCAATATTACAATCATTTTCTTTCTTAGACTTAAAATAACCAAGTTCATTCATAAACGTTTTAAATTTTCATTAATATACAACCGATTTAACGGTACGTCAATTAAAAGATGAACCAATCTATTTCGAAAAAAAAACCGAAGCAAAAGGTGATTGGAATCGGGATAAGAGCGATTCACATTGTACCAGACCAATTAATATGTATAATTGGATTGTATTTTGTACGACCGTGATCGTAGTTATATAATTTTTTTTTCAAAAATTATTTGACTCAACGTGTAAACGTCTAGGAAACATGAGAGACATAACATGAAAAAATAATATATAAAGATCAATGGAAAGATCTCAAAAGGAAATAATCTATTTCGGTACTAAAAAATCCGAAACAAAAAGTGATTGGAATCGGGATGTGGGCGATTCACAAGATACCAGACCAATTAATATGTATAATTGGATTGGATTTTAAAAAGGAAGAGAGTATTACTCTTTTAGTCGCTTCTTACGACAGGCAGAGAATACATGAGGCTATTCTACCCCGACCTCATACAGGGAAGTAATGACAAATTTATGGACTATAGCGATCAGGAGCTCTGCGTTGTCGCGTTGACCTTCGTCAACGTGAACTCCGGGCTGTTTAAATTCGGGACGTTTTCTCGCGCATTTTGGTCTTTTGAGATAGGATTAACTAAATACGGCAACAGTTTCAATGTATGTTCACGTAACTTATCCGATTTATCGGAAGTTTGCTCGTCTGTTTCTAAAACTTCGAAATCAACGTCGTAATTGTGAGTATCCACAGCCTCATCAAGCTGGTCAGTAGGTGTTATATCTAAATTATCCTTATCGAACACATCGGTCGGAAATAATTTTAATCGATTTACATGAACAATTTGGTTCTTGTTTGTTTTACAATGCACTATTTTATACGTCACCGGCCCTTTTCTTTCAATGATTTCATATGGTCCGTTCCACGGTTTTAATAATTTTTTTCGAAGCATTTAATTTACCCGCTGAATTATATAAATACACCAAATCGCCTATTTGGAAATTCCGTTCTTTACTTTTCCGATCATAAGTTATTTTACTCAATTCCGCCGAATGTTTTAAATTATTCTGAATTATTCGAACGCTTTATTTAATTTTACCGTAAGCTCTGAAACATACACAATATTTTCACTGACGTCATATTTAATCAATTACGGTTTCATTATCGTATCTAAAGGCAGATTTGGTTCCCTTCCATGTAACAAAAAGAAAGGAGAATATTCGGTAGATCAATGCGTTATATGTCGGTATGCCATTAAAATTAAAGGTATCCAATCATCCCAATCCTGCTGAGTTTCCGAAATGAAATGAGAAAGTCCATCCTTGAATACACGATGACTCCTCTCAATTATACCGTTAGATTGGGGGTGATATGCCGTTGTTTGAATTTTTGTTATACCTAGTATCTTACAAACCTCCTTCATCGTTCTAGAGGTGAAATTTTTCCCTTGATCAGTTATAAGCTGTTCAGGAGCACCATGACGAGTAATTATATTATCAACAAATGCTCTAGCTACGGTTTCTGCAGATAGATCTCGAATCGGTATTGCTTCCGGATATTTTGTAAAATAATCTTGAAAAGTTAGTAAGTACTTATTCCCTTTTAATAATGTCACGAGTGGTCCCACGATATCCATTTGAACCCGTTCAAATAGTTTACTTACTTCAGGAAAAGTTTGCATCGGAACTCTTTTAAAGTGAGGGGATGTTTTCCTCTGATTACACGTATGACAAGTTTGACAATATCTCCTAACATCAACTCGCATTCCCGGCCAATATAAACGTGATTTTATCAATTGAAATGTCTTTTCTTGCCCTGAATGTGCCGAAAAAGGTGGAGTATGAAAGTCTTTCAAAGCCCGTTTAATAAACGATTTTCGCACTACTAACTGATCTGTCCCGGTCTGATTATCTATTCTATAAAGTAAATCATCGTTATGCAAATAAAATTCCGTATCTTCATCATCATTATCCCGATTCCGGATATTTTCTAAGATTTTCATACAAAATTCGTTAGATTTTTGAATGAAAATTCTAATACAAATAGGTATTCTACGAAAAATATACCTAATCATTGGATAAACAATATTCCATTTTAATTTATCTAATCCGCAAGCGATTTTAGGCATAGCTAAATACTTTTCACCATTATCTAAACATACTTGGCGTAATTTCCGTAAGCAGTTCCAGATAGTTTTATAGTTTGGTTTATTATTATACCTTTCTTTAATTATTAGATAATATATATTTCGTTTATTATCAGAGATATAAGCAACTTCTCCAACCTTTTTATTTTGATTTCGTAATTCCCGTACTATTCCAAACTTGGCTTTAAAATTTTCCGCAATTCCTTTACTCATTTCCAAGTCCCTGGATACACAATGCACCAAAGCAAATTTTTTAGGAACATTAAATAAATCTCCTTCCTTAATTTCAACATTATTGTTAACTACTAATGATTCGTTATCGAAATTCTGGCAAAACCAATCGAAATTATCATCGTCTTCACTAACCGAGTCATTATCATGTTTATAAATTTTAATTTCCTTTAGAGAATCTTGGAAAATACAACTAATAACATTAATAAACGTTTCTTTATTAACACCCGATTGTTCTATATTTTGGAAAAATACTTTAAAATACCGGTTTTTTAAACAAATATCACGAAGTTTAATAATTAATTCCAATAACATTTCGAGTGGCTTATTGAAAAATGACTCATTATACATAAGAAGGTAACAACTTGTTCCTTCAGATTTTCCTTCAAAAATATGTGTTATTTCATTTTCGTAGTCTATTGAATATGTTTTTATATATTTTTTTTCGATTCTATGGGGTTGTCCCTAACAAATTTTATCAAAATGAAGCCATTCGGCACTTCTTTATTATCGATTTCCTGGATATTAGTTTTATCAAAAGTTTTATTAAGTATTAACTCTTTAAGGGTTGAAATATTATAGTCGTATGCTCTACTAAGCGCATCCACATTGCCATGTTTCCTACCCTGTCTATTAGGGTGGTCGTTAAAAATTAAATTTTTTCAGACGCCTCAAAAAAACCTTCCTTTTGATGAGAAAATACGGGGGAATTTTTTTCTTTTTTTTTATTATTATTATATATTTTTATATATTTTTATATTATTATTAAATTGCTTTCAATGATTTTTTCTCAAATCCGTCTACTTTAAGAGATATTTTGAAAAAACTGTAATTTTATGAAGAAATAATCTTCAAAGGGCTTGCGGCCTTTGTCCAGAAAAAAAAGAAAAAAATTCCTCCGTATTTTTTCATCAAAAGAAGATGTTTTTAGGGCGTCTGAAAAAATTTAATTTATAACGACCACCCTACTGTCTATGAATTATTTCAAAATCAAATTCAGACAATACTAAAGTCCACCTAGCTAATCTAGAAGTTGCTTCTTTCAGTGATAACAGCCATTTCAATGGTCTATGTTCAGTTACAATTGTAAATTTTCTACCATATAAATAATATTTAAAATATTTAACACCAAATATTACCGCCAAACATTCTAATTCTGTAATGGAATAATTTAGTTCTACTTTATTCAGTTTCCGACTGCCGAACGCGATCGGTCTTTCATATCCATCACGTATCTGACTCAAAATAGCTGCGACACAAGTACCACTTGCATCCGTTGATAATAAAAAGGGTTTATTAAAGTCCGGAAAAATTACTAAATTATCTGAAGTTATCGCTTTTTTCAAATCTGCAATTGCCTGAATTACCTCATCTGTTATTTTAAATGGTACGTTCTCTTTCGTCAAATTCACAATAGGAAGAGCTATTTCCGCATAATTTTTAATAAATCGTCTATACCAACCCGTCAACCCGAGAAAACTACGCACATCTTTAACATTTCGCGGAATTGGAAATTGAGTAACCGCTTTTAATTTTTCAGGATCAGGTTTTAATCCTTCTTTAGTTATAATATGTCCTAAATATTTTACTTCCGGTTTTAGAAATGTACATTTTTGCGGTTTTAATTTGATATTTGCTTTATCCAATCGATCAAAAACCGTATTTATCTTTTTTAAATGGTCAACTACGTCTCCAGAATTATAAACAATTATATCATCTAAGTAAACCAAACAGATATTTCCTATAAGTCCTGACATTGTAAAATTCATTACACGTTGGAAAGTAGACGGAGCATTCATTAATCCAAATGGCATTTTGTTAAATTCATAGTGACCATCGGGGGTTGAAAAAGCTGTCTTTTCTTTATCTTCTTTATTAATTTCAATTTGATGATACGCGGAAGTAACATCAAAAACGCTAAATTATTAAAATGTTCGAGGGTTTCGGGTAAATTTGGTAACGGAAAATAATCACGTTTTGTCACAGCGTTCAGGGCCCCATAATCTATACATATACGAACTTTAGGATCACCGTTAGGACTTGGCCTTGTCACTACAACGATTGGAGCAGACCAGGGTGACTCTGAAGGTCGGATTACGTTAGTTTTCAAAAGATTACTAATTTCCTGGTTAACGATCTCTTGTTGTTGAGACGGTATTCGATAAGGTCGTTTTGTAATAGGCGCCACGTTCTCAGTTATAATATGATGTTTGAAATTTTCAATACTAGACAATTCGCCCGTTTCCGATCCAAATATACGACGGTAGTTTAATAAAAGCGATTTTAAATTTCTGTGAATTTCTTCCGATAAATGATTTAAATCGAAACTATTTACAAATTCATCGTTGGGACATTCATTGATAAATTCCATTTTATCTTCGTTTTCATATCTTTCCAATATTTCCACGTCACTGTAGACGTCTCCCAGTGGTGTTCTCTTTTGTAACTTTACTTCAAAGTTATTCACATCAATCAATCTCACGATAGCATATTTTCCAGTTTTATGGACACGTTTGGCTACCATTACACCCTGCGTTCCTGTTTCACTAGGTTCAATTAACATATGTTCTCCATGAACATTGCCTTTTAGTTTTCCATTTGGGTTTACCTCGCACCGAGCAGGTAATATTATATCATCATCTAACATTATTTTTCCTTGGGTTTTCGGACTTCCCGGTATAATGTCCTGTACCTTAGGTCCATTATTACCATTACCCAAAACACAATTTTCTTCTTCAGTTTCCTCATTTTTGTCACTATTTTCGCCATTTTCTTCTTTAATTTTCTCATTTTCATCATTTTCCTCTTTATTCTCATTATTTTCTTCGTCCATCAATCCAATAATCTCATCATCCTCATCTTCATTTTCACTTATTTTCCCATAAGAAATTACCTCTATCTTAGGATGCAAGTTACATGACTTGTTTTCCAAAACTATATCGTTGTTTTCAATTGCTTCTGTTATCATAATATCCCCACTTACAATATTATATCCAGCCCCCTCTCCTATTATTTTAACCCTTCTATTCCATAAGTTTAGAATTTTTTTTGAAAAATCGACGACCGCGCCAAATTCATATAATAAATCTCGTCCTATTAAACCCGCAATATTATTGTCTTTAGTAAACATCAAGTCTTCACAAACAACAAAATCGAATTCCGCAAGAATTTCATTATAACTTACTCCCAATTTTAACGATGTTTTCCCTAAACTATTCATCTTGTGTCCGGTGACTCCTCTAAGTTCAATACTGTCGCCATAAACTTGGTATGGTTCAATGAACTCTTTTAAAATAATCGAAACACGCGAACGACTATCTACTAAAAATCGTAAACATTCGTTTTCAACAAAAAGATCTACGTAAATGGGAGTTTCCTCCAAACTTTCATCAAAAGATAACGTTGACAATAATTTCAACTTACTATGATTTTGAATAGGAGCGCGTAATTGACTTTTGGATATAACATTTACTGATTCCCTCTCGTCTGGGGATGTGACGGGGGAACTTTTGAGTTTAAATACTGAAATTTTATATCTTGATTTTCGGTTTTTACCGGAAAATCAACTTTAGGGGTGTCCTGTAATTTACTACGTATCTCGTTTTGCTCTTTATTACAATTACGACTTATACAGGCTGGATTATAAAAAACGCCCCAAGCCATAACTCCATCATTTTTAAAGATACAACAATACTTCTTGAACAAGGTTGCACAGTTTATTATCATCTATGTTTTGGGGTAGATGCCAAATCAATGCTGCTTCCTGTTTCACCGGAAGTGGCATCAACTTCAGTTTCTTAAATGGAACAGCCTGTATATTTTATTATTTCTGGATACAGCGTTAAATTGTCTTTCTAAAAGCTCTAAGGCATCATATGCCTAAAACCAATCGTTAGTTAGATATTCGTCAATTAATGTATTTATTAAAGTAGGCATTGTGCATATGCCTACAAGCAATAGTTATTGTAAATGTCCCGGTTGCCCACATTTATAACAGACTAGCTGTTACCCGGCATGCCTTGCAATGCCTTTGGATGTACAGCATTTTATTGTACACGAATGAATCAGATTTCCCGATGTGTGAGCACATCGCATGTAAATATCCAAGCGAGAAGCACACATTTCCCAAATTTAAGCCACACATTTGTAGCGATTGTCTCAGTGGAATATGAAATTTACAAAACGTATAAAAACTCGAGTAGTATATCTGTCGGAATCACTGTGATGCATGTGAAATGTACATACATCTTCTCCAAATTTTCTCTTTAAAAGTGTAGCTTTGATAATATTGATTATCATACTTTTCACTTGCTTCTCTTTGCCCATCCGTTTGAGATGAACGGATTTGAGGTCGGAATACCATTTTCTTTTGCGCTTGAGATGTATTTGGATCAACCAAATAGTTTTCGTATTATTGGCACAATTAATTTGTCTATTATAACTTTTCGCAAGCAATGATTTTTGAAAATTCGCCCCCCAAGGGGGTTAAACAGCGTATTAAAGTTCGAACACGTTAAAAATAAAAAGTGGAATTATATTTTTATTGTGGAACGTTTTTTGGGGCCAAAATAAATGTCGCTTGAAGGGTCAGATTTGCTAAACCCGGCCCTGGCAATAACTATGAGGATTTCATTCATTACGAATCTCCTTTGATGGTATTCAAAGAAAAAAACTAACGATCAAAGCTAAACTATGACACATGCAAAAAATTTGAAGTTAACCATAAGTTTTGACAATTTAGCTGTGAAAAGTCTATTATTATTTGGAAAATTAAAAATGTCAGCTGACCAACTAAACCCTTCAAAAGTCCCTATATTTTAATACAGGAATAATTTTGACGTCTAAAAATGTTTAATATGGGCCAAGTATTACTGTTATTATTAATATTTTAAATGTCTCATCTCATATTCTATAATATCAAAAACTAAAGACTTTGGGAACATCTATGCATTCAACTGCATAAGTCTTGACCTATAAGCTGTCAAAATTTCGTAGTGCAATTGTAAATAGCATATGTTATATATTATTTTCTGTTACCTGGTAACCGAAATGTCACCGATTGCATTTGTTTCAATTTAATTCTGCCCATCATACAGACTAATACGCAGAATACACAGAAATTAATGATTGCAGAATGATGGTACTATTTCTATAATCTTGCCGGTCATGTGAACAACAACTCACCAAAGTTTCATCGCATTCGGATAAGTAGTTAACGAATGCATAAAGGACAAACATACATACATACAAACATTCATTTTTATATATTAAAATATAATATAGGTATACTAAAAATCAAGGCTCGTGATCATACGATACGATTTCCTTTTTAGTTATTTTGGAAATCCCAAAACATCTTAGAAGCTCTCGAAAATGACTCAGTATAAGGAAAACAATCACCTGCAATCAATACTGCAAATGAATTTGATACTACATTCTTTTTTTCTCCTATAAATTTCTCATTTGCTACTCAAAATAAATATGGGAAAGTGCGATTTGACCGACGCCTCCACCATTCTACCCGATGAATTGTTACGTCTTTGATCTGAAATACAGTCTTTTACTCGAAATTATGTTCATTCACAATATTCATCGCAGGTGATTAATTTCCTAATATTTAATTTTGACGTAGGCTTTTTCATCAATGAAGAGGTTATTGATCCCAGAGAAGGTCTAATTTATTTTTGAGCATCAAATGAAAAGCTTTTAAAAGAAAAATATTATTTTCATATCAAAAGCATTCGCAGCACTCATTGTAAGGAATTAGTTTTCTAATATTGAGTAATTTTCGAGACCTTATTGGACGTTTTGGTATTTCCAAAGCAGCTAGAAAGAAAATCGTGACGGTCAATTGAAATATAGGCATTGTAGTCTAATATCTTTAGATGCTTTTCCATTTCAATTCACAAACAAATGAGATATTTGAGGTGGAAAACTTATTGTTAGCTGGGACACTCTGTATAGTAGAAAAGCGTGGGGTGCTTAATATAAAATTACTTTGTTAGTAGCTATTTATAAAATTAGAGTTATGAAAATATAGAAAATTGCACCCCACGCTTTTCTACTACAATCGAATTATTTTGTTGATTAATAACTAAATTTTTATTTTCTGCCTTTTAGTTCGGTTTACTGTTAAAGCGTGTTGTTTTAGTTTTTTTAAACTACAATTTATGGAATAATTAATTTTATACTGTGTAATTGTTGTTTTTTTACTATATCTATTGTTAGATTATTTTCAATTGCATACTAAAATAACACAAAAGAAACAGCTCACCTATTTATTTCATTTACGTCCAATTTATCTTCAATTGAGAACATGCCATTTTTAAGGTTTTTCTTATTGTAAGTTTTCGAAATCATAAAATTCAAAAATAAAATTAACAAAAAAATAATAATCTTTCCGGTCATGTGAACAACAACTCACCAAAGTTTCATCGCATTCGGATAAGTAGTTTACGAATGCATAAAGGACAAACATACATACATACATACAAACATTCATTTTTATATATTAAGATAATTGGTTTACGTTCCTTATCATTCGGTTCTCGGTGGTTGTTTACTTCTTTTCGCGATACCAGATGAGACTCGTTTTTCATTTTTGTATCTCGATCTCCGGAAAACTGTTGATTCGATCGACATTCCTTACTAAAATGCCCGAATTTCCCACACTTAAAACAAGTTTTTTCATTTTTAGCCGTATAATTAACAAAATTGTTATTTTGACGCGATTTTACTATATATTCATTGATTTCTGCTTGCCACGCGTATTCCACGGCTTCATCTATTGTTAAATCAACTTCCCGCATGAATAATGTACCGACATCTCGAATAATTTCTTTTCGCAACCCGATTTTGAATTGATTTATCATTAGTTGATCACATTTTTTCTTATAGATTTCTATTTCAGCGTCAGTAGCCCCAGCCAAATCTTCCATTAACAATTTACTACCAATTGCACGTATTCTAGTCGCCAATTCCTGTACACTTTCATCGTGACGCTGATAACATTTTCCTAGTTTCATTAACGTAAAACCTGGAGTTTCTAATGGAGCGAATCTTTTAATAAACTTTTCTTTCAACAATTTATAATTTAATTTATCTAAGTCAGGGTCTGCTTTAAAAAATTTCAAGGCCACACCTTAGAGTCGAAATTTAAATAATTTAAGGGTATCAAGTTCATCCCAACCATCTAAAGCAGAACGTTGTTCTAATTTATCAAAATAATAGGGAACATTTTCTTTTCCCGAAAATGACTCAACAGTGTTTGCAATCATCCCTAGTGGAATTCTCGCCGTCTGTGCTAGAGTTCGTATTACACCCGAATTATCCTTGAAATTACCCGGTTCCTCGTCTCTTGACATTTTTAATTATAATTTTTGTTCCAATTTCCACTCGGTAGAAAAACAATTTTTGTAAATAAGCTTAAATTTTGAATAATATTCAACTTTGTAAAACAATCCGCGCATAGCCTAACCAATCGAGCAAGTTTGTTTATTTATTAAGTAGAAGAGATTATTAATCATAACACTTTTTATTTAAGTAAACATTAGATATTTAATACGATATAATTTAATTTTCCTTGTATAATTTTCCAAATTTCAATAACAAGAAACAATTACTTTTGAAAAAGCGTATCCCACCGCTGCCACCAATTGTTAAGTGCGCGGGTTTGCCTTCCCAGCACAGGTAGCAACAATTGGTGCTCGCTGCCACCAGACTGTGATATTTTCAAGGGCACAGTCACCCTTTAATGAGTGAAAAAAAATTAAGATCAAAAAAAATATTAACTTTTATCAATTAGATTTTAATTAATTTTATTTAGTAATAATAAAACTTAAATACTAGAAACCAATAAAGAAAAACAATACGCGGTGATAGAACAAAAAAAAAGATTATACAAGGAAAATATTACTTATTAAATCTATTGTTTAACAATTAGATTTATCTAAACAAAATTTACGAAAAACTAAAAAAAAGAATGTTAAATTTTGACTTATCTTAAGTCCTTGGTTGGTTCTTTCCACTTCCGCTCGTCCAATCTCAACTTTGATTTTAAACCCAACTACAATTTTCAACTACCGATTCCCTCTATATGATCACTATGATTACCCCAACTACAACCACTGGTGCGACTACCACGACTTCTTTGACTGCCCCAACTTCTATGACTCTCTCAATTAATCTATCCTATCCCCTTTTATAGTTTTATTAAAATGACGTCAAAATTAGTCATTTTCGAGTCTTTCTCACGGTACGAGAAGAATCTTCTAGAAATTTTGAAATCATATATTTTTTTAATCAAGTACTTAATTTATCATTTATTTAGTCTATCAAACGTTATCTCTTGTGAGTCAGATTTTAAAGAGACCACCATGGGCGTATTGAAATCATATTTTTTTCCATTAAGTACTTAATTTATCGTTTATTTGGTTTATCGGACATTATCCCCTATGATTCAGATTTGGAAAGAAACCACCCTGGGCGTATCATGAGGTGGTTTACTACAGTGTTACTAAAAAAAACAATTGAACATTCATCTAGGAAACTTCAATTTTTTTATTTTTCACTCTTAGTCAATTGTTTTTTTCGCCAAATTGCTTATTTAACAATGAGTGAAGAATTTTCATGTAGTCCACCTGAAATAAGGGAAATTGCTGAAAATGCAGGAAGCAATTTACTACCCGATAAATCCAAAGATCAGTACGAAAAACGGTATATTAAGCATCTTGTTTTTATGATTATTGACAGTTGTCAAAATCAATGAAAATGTTACCAATCTAGTGGAAAAAAAATTCCTACTATTTTACTTTTCAGCACTAGTTACGAAATGAGCACATTTCGATACAGTAGCGAGTTTAATAATAGCGCTATTATTGACGCAAAATAGAAAAAATAAATTATTCACTTTAAGGTATTAAACAAATTAAATGTGACATAATTAAGCTCGTGCACCTCAAAGCAATAATTAGGTCCAAACGAAAAAGTTTCCATATCGACGAAAACAAACCGAAAATTAAGTCGAATATTGAGCGCAACCATACATCTTGTAGGTATGTCAGTATATACAGTTTAACAATGAACCAAATTATTTGTGTAGTAAATTTTTAAGTTTTTGATGATTTTTATTTACATACTTTACCAATTCCATTGTTATTCAAAAATTTCGTTGCCCAATGATTTCTGATTCTGAGAAACATTTTCAAAAAGATATCACTGTAATTTTGCCAGCATAATGTAAAACTCAATTTATATATCACTTTTACAATCGACAATAAATCTTGAACCAACTATGTAGGGGAAGTCCGGGCAAAATGGATAGCCCGGGCAAAGCGAATACTCCTCACCATTTAAAAATGGCGCGTCTGAGTAGGCTTGCCGCACTTCACCGGGTTCCTTATTTACCCCTCAATGGTACGCATACAGAATTACCGCACAAACACCTATCACTCAAAAGAAAAACAAAAATAATAAATAAATATCAAGTGGTTACGATATTTTGAGTTACGTATTTTTGTAATTACTCATGTACATGACGTGTTGTTACTGTTTAGATATTATTATGTTAATAAAGTGCATGGATTTGAGTTGTAATAGAGTGAGTTTCATTGAGATGTTTATTGTGGATTTAAGTTTAGGTTAGGTTAAGTTCAACAAGTACCTACCGGGCAAAGTGGACACGGGCAAAGTGGATACTGTATCTACTTTGAAAACTATATCTACTACTTTTACAAGTGATGATTAGATCCTCTGCACTTCCTATGAACAGTGGAATAACGACAAATGCACGGCTTACGAAGGAGGAAATGTATTTCTTTGTGACAAATGCATTAATAACTGATTTGTTTTATTTTTCTTCAGTTTAATTTTTTTACCTATTTTATTCGATAATTATACCTTAATTAACTGTGTTTACTTTGCCCTATAGTTCTACTTAATTTAATTTTTGTTAATCTTTGTTTTACTTATTTTATTCGATAAGTATACTTTAAACAACCATGTATCCACTTTGCCCGGGGGGGTCGGGCAAAGTGGATAGCGGTAATAGTTGCATATTATTAATTATTTAAAGTGAAGCATTAACGTTAGGTTATTTTAGTAAATTTTATTAAAAACTTAAATAAATACTTGTTCGAACTCAATCATTATTTTATTTTGACATCAATTGGTTTTTTTTCTACAGGCCTTCAAACGTTAAGGTATCCACTTTGCCCGGACTTCCCCTACTACATAAAAATTTCTCCAAGTATATATTCTGTATGAATAACTTTTAATTCTTTTACGAAATTAAAAAGTTCTTTGTTAACAAAAAATAAACCATTTTTACATTGCCATCTATCTTTAAAATAGGTGAACAACTGATGACTGCCTTCTAAAGATTTAGTGGAGTCTATCATGATGTTTTTGCAAATTTCACAAGAATGGATTTTTAGAAATCTCCGACAAATAAATCCCGATATGTAGTAAATTGCATTAGAATCGATTTCAGAAACATCTTCTAATAAGGCGTTTAAATTTTTGGTTGGTATTTTAATATCGAAAGCTGAATTATAAGATACTGGCTTATTAAGTGATCTTAACTGTTTTAATAAAAACGAAAAATCCTCTTCACAGTTTGTTTCTTTAGAATTTTTTTTTATCGAAGAAATATAAATATGTCGAAAACCATTTTCAAATTGTTCCACTGTGGGATTTTTACAATTACCATGCTGTTGACGAACAACCGCGAAAATTTTTTCCAAACAATCTTGATTTAAACGTCTTGTTAACAACTTCGGAAGTTCATAATTATGCCGGAGATCTTTACTCAATCGTAAAATACTGTTAATCGTGATTACCCATCCTTTTAAACAGGGTGTTCTCTTGGAACCAATAAACGAAGCATTTTTCAAATTGTCTTTCATCTGAACCAAGAAAGCTTCATGTGGTGAATTTTCAGAAATGGCATAATTTAATTTACCATCGTCGCAAATAAATTTTGCACTATTTAATGCATCAAACAAATTATCGATATCTTGAATAAAGTTGGACGTATGAAGGGCATTACTATAGATTAAATTTAAACTATGAAGCACCAATAACTCTACACTCATCGAATTACTAAATACTTGAGTGGCATATTCAACCTTCATGGCATTAAAATTGTCAATATTCAAGTGTTGATCCTTGATTTTAGGTAATAGCCTTACTCTCAGTGGGTGATTAGAATTAGCAACATATTGCCATTTAATAATGGAATTTTTGTATCTTAAATCGTATTTTACCAAATTATTTCTCAACGATTTAATCAAATGACAAACGTCATAAAGAAAATATATTTTTTCCTCATTAAATTCAATATATGGTCGATCTTCGTGAATATTAAATTCATTAGCTAAATAAATGTTGCTTGGTCCTTGATCACAAGTAATTCCTTTCACGATGAGCCCCGATTCAAAACATTTAACGATACATTTATTAACGATAGAAAAATATTTTGGGTGGTACATTTTCCACCTAACAGCCAATAACCAATTACCATTTTCCAATTATGTGCTATTCCTCTAGCCATACAAACCAACGCAGATTTGGCAGTCTCATTATACCGATTTTCACCATCATCAACAATTCCAACAATTTTATCCTTTTTCGAACTGCATAATATAAGTTCCTTCAAGGAAATTTCATCAAATACTAATACAGCGAGCTTTTGTTTATTATTTTGAAAATTTAGCTTAAATGATTGCAAAACAGCATCATTTAAACCTGGATCAACATTAAAAGTATTTGCCAATTTTTTAACGTTTAATTTACCTAATTCAGTGCTACGGCAATGATAATAAATCGATCCGTCGAGTTGTCGAAGAATTTAATGAAAAGTTTTTTTTTAGGGAAATGCGTTGGTTTTTTGACAACATTTGTAGCAATTACGGTTAATGAAAATAAATAAATAATGGCAATTACCATGACAACGCAAACTTACTTTTTGGGACTTAAAAAAATTTTCAACTGAAACGAACAATTTTAGATTTTTATCTGAAACTAAAAGTAAATTTGAAAAGATTAAAACTGAATTGGCCGGTTCGGGACATGCAAAAACTTTTATCAAGAATACATTTCTCTTGTAAAACACAAAATAAAAAAGTTTTTCCTCTTTGGAACTCGATCCGTGGACATACGGTATAATACTTTATAATAATTAATTATAAATACTTTGTAATTTTTTTTTCAGTTTTTTTCTCAAATATACCTATTAGTTACTATCGAATATTATTAATGTAAAATATTGTCTTTATTTAAAAAAAATAAATGTATAACTTTTTCGTTTTGTACATAAATACCCACATAATGACTGGGCCAATCATGGCGGCCATTAATCAATCATCGGCCGAAGATAGACATTTATCATCGCCCAATGACTGGTTGATGTCTGGAATGATAACACTATCCCAAGATTGGAAACCAATCATTGGCCAAAACTAACAACCAAGCATCGGCCATTGGTGATCATCAAGTATCGGCCAAGGGTGATCACCAAGTATCGACCAATGGTGATCACCAAGCATAGGCCACGATTGGAAGCCAATTATCGGTTTAAAATTAGAAAATATATTTTTTTTATAATTTTCAGTTAAATTGTAGAAAAATTTATTAATATTATTAACATCAATAATTATTAGGTATAACAATATGCATAATGAGATTATTAATTACATATAGAAGATTTTATGTTTAGTCAAGTTCGGTTCCAGCATTGGCTAGGAAATTTCCAACTTTCGATCTTAATTTTTTAGTTTTTTCCGAGTCACCAAATTTTTCCTCGATGACGTCTAAAATTAAATATATTGAAGTATAGACATTATAGTCTAATTTCTTTAGATACTTTTCCATTTCCATTCATAAACAAACGAGATATTTGAGGATTCACACTTGACGCGAACACGCGGTATATATATATATAGTAGGCGCCGGACACTATGAATTCTTGCGAATGCCGTTTGGACTAAAGAATGCACCTAATACATTCCAAAGGTGTATCAATGTATTCCATCTCATTACAAGAACATTTAAGAAAACTCAAAGAAGTGTTCGACAAACTAAGAAGGTACAACATGAAAATACAGTTGGATAAGAGCGAATTTCTTCATAAAGAAGCCGAATTCTTAGGCCATCATGTAACATCAGATGGAGTTAAACCTAACCAAACGAAGATCGAAGCTATTAAGAAGTTCCTAAGCCTACAACAACTAAAGAAATCAAGTCGTTTCTAGGACTTGTCGGATACTACAGAAAAATCAAGGACTTTGCCCGCATCACTAAGCCAATGACAAAATATTTAAAGAAAGGAATAAAGATCAACAGTAACGATCCAGAGTTCTTCGAAAAGTGCAAAGAACCACTAGTTAACGATCCCATATTAATTTACCCGGATTTCACTAAACCGTTCAATCTGACAACAGATGCATCACAATTCGCAATCGGAGCAGTGTTATCACAAGGACCTATAAGCAGCGACAAACCTATAGCATACGCTAGCCGCACTTTGAATAAAGCCGAACAAAACTATAGTACAATAGAAAAGGAATTACTAGCTATGGTATGGGCCATGTATAGACAACTCTAGACGCTCCACTCTCTTAGCCGCACTACTCCCCCTGTTTTGCCTGAAGAACTATTCAGATGGCGCTAAAGCTATGTACAGAAATCTGCAATTTCAATGATTCCGATATCGGATAGTTTAGAACCAAACTAAGTTTTTTTTGTTATTAATGCAGGTACATTTTTAGTTAATGTGTTCTCATTGGAAACAAAGAAAATCGAATAAAGATACACAAATTTGTTTAACAATTATATTTTTGAAACATACAAACCAGTTATTCTGTAATTAGACAAAAAATTGCAAGTTAATTACAAATTGTTGCTTTCATAAAATATTCTAAAAACAATAAATTAACATTGAAATCAAATAGACTTTTGCAGAAGTGAAGCACATTATTTAATTAGAAAAACAATTAAGATTATAATTGAGATATTATTGCACTAATCGAAGAATCGACATAAAAGAACAAAAAAAACATTGAATTTTACAAACACATGCACTGATTTTTCTATTTATATTGTAGCACTAATTTTTCTGTTGATTTCCAAAGTCAAACATACAAGTTCTACATAAAAAATTCACATTGATGCACTAACATAAACAAATAATTGCCAACCATAAACACTGTGTTCTTGCCATTTTTTTTATGTCATCTTCATTGACAAAGAGAAATTTTCGAATATTTTGGTAATGTAGTAGCGCTCCCTGGGTATCAAATTTAGCAACATATATCGCTTGCAACGACCCCACGACTCTAAACCTGGCACTTTTGGTGGTCCTGCACAAGCGCCCCCTGAATAGTAAGCGAAGCAACATTACCATTGAGGGGAGGAGTCTGGCAATAGCGTGAATGGGCCCTGGTATGGGCTACTAGATACTTTCGCCCATATTTCTATGGACAAAAATTCAAGATATATTCAGATCATCAACTATTAAAATGGCTACATAACCTTAATGGCCCTGGGAGTCACCTAGGAAGATGGTTGTGTAAATTAAAGGAATTCGATTATGAAATAACTTACAAAAAAGGTTCAGCAAATACAAATGCAGACGCTCTAAGTAGAATTAGAGAAATCAGTGCGATAGAAGAAGGATCCATGATCGAACATCCAGACGAAGAAATCGATGAACACGAAGAATTGGAAACTTATTAAAAGAAACGCCCAACAACGAAAGTAACGACTTTGATCCATACGAAGAGCTTGAAAAATTACTAGAACCAGCCAACAACGAACGCAATAGAGACTTCGAAATATATGTAGATGTGGAAAAGTTAGACAGAATAGTTAGACACACATAGAAATCATAGAAGGCGAATCAGATAACCAAACAATAGGTACATTCAAACGAAGAAAATCCTACAGCCGCAGCATAGATCAGTGACAAGATTATTAACAGCTACAGCTATACAGCTACCAGATTTTTCATAAATAGTGGACAGATATATACAAGAAACGTCCAAACCCTTGGAAGAAGAAGAGGCAGGTCTTCTTAACAATAAACACGCAAATGGAAGAAGAAGAAATAGTCAGTAAACTAAAAGAAGACTTACACCCGAAACAATTGAACGCTGTCTATTTCGAAAGCGTAGAATTACAACTACTAATAATGAACATCGGAAAAAATACTTTAACCACAACCTCAAATTAATTGAAAAAACAAAGAAAGTAGAAGATGTGGTAGAAACATCAAAACAACGGAAAATAATAAAAACACCCATACTGGAACGACATAATATCGAGGAATAAATGAAAACACTACAAAAATTAAACAAAATTATTACTGGCCACACATAAAGGAAGACGTCGACAATTTCATTAGATATTGTGAAACGTGTAATCAAGCTAAATAGGACAGGAAGCCCTACAAAATCATCTTCAAACCAACACCAATAAGCAACAGGCCATTCAGCCATGTATATATGGATTTATTGTCTGTCACACCACAAAACAAATACTTATCAATCGTCGACAGTTTTACTAATCGTAAGCACTTGACACATCAAAAATTACCAGACAGAAATGCCAACCCGATAAGAAAATCATTAATAGAATACTTAGCAAGATTTGGAGGCCCCGAAAAGATAACAACGGATAATACGAAAAAAATTACATCCACAATAATCAAAGAATTAGCTGAAAAATATAACATACAGCTACACAACATTACACCTCGAAACCCCAATTCGAATTCTCCAATAGAGAGCACACATTCTACAATATTGGAAATCATAAGATCCATAAAACTGGACAACCCCGAAAAGGATGTTGAAGAAATAGTTCAGCAGACTCTAATAAGCTACAATAACAGTATCCACACTTGTATAAAATATTCGCCAATAAGTTTAATATAAGTGGACACATAAATGAAGACAGATTAACCGAAGCTTACCAAACAAACAACCATGTACAAGAAATTCAAGAAATATTTAATGAAATCAGTAGTTATAGCAAAACTCAACAAGAAAAATGGTTAACAAAAACCAACAAAACAAAAGGAACAGATCCAGAAGTAAGATCACCGATCTACGAAAAACAAAATAAGAGACAAATCACAAAGATCCAACTTCTATATAAAAAAAAATCAGCAAATAACAAATTAGAATCGAACAAAACGAAAATCATCTATTGCAGATGCTGGTACTAGCAGCACTATCAACTCTGATGATAACCACAAAAGGAGAACCAATAATCAATGAAATAAAACAACCCATAACACCAGTAAAAGAAGGAAATACATGCATACTGTCAAACTTCCAAAATTATAATCAAGTCATTATCTCAATTAGTTAATTAGACTAGATGGTAATTTATGAAATGCGAAAATGTGACAATTGTTTCTTATTTTATTCGAGAAATGATGTTCAAGTGTTACATTGCCATTGTTTAAGTCGTAAATCAGGCATACTAAAGTTTCGAATGACGCATTAAATGTCCAACCAGGAGCAAATCATGGGCCCAATTATTTTGTTTTCAATGTCGTTTAATCGAGAAAAGAAAACGATTAAAAAAGTTTTCATTTACGGAAAAAACAGCAGTATACGACCAAACATCTCGACAGTTTAACATCTATCATTGCGAAATGTGCCTTATTAATAATATTAATCCCTATTTTTATGAGGATTATTAGTGATGCTATAAGGTACACTAAATATTTTTTATCTTCAAGCGTCACAAAAGTGACAGCTTTTCTGACTCAAATGACAAGGTAAAAATAGCATTTTGTGTGCATAGGCGCTTTTTTCTTTTTTTATAAGCTTAGGCAGAGAAAATGACAAAATCTGTCACTGGCGTTTAATTTTTTTTTGCATCGCCATGGAAGCAGTACTGCCAAGATATTGTGATCAGTTAAAATTTTAATTTTTAAAAACTTTTCAATATTAAAAAATGTTAAATTAAGACGTTTGAAGATAAACTATAGTCAATTTTTTGACCTGGACGTGCGATGTGCGGGAGCAGGGAGTCTGTAGGTTGTGGCATTATGCGACCAACGATAACTGTATAGGTGGGGCGTGAGAGCGAGACAATAGTCGTAAATCTTATGCCATAGGCGTCCCGCTAGTGGCAAAAACAAAATACAGTTTATCAATAATGTGTATTTATTCTACGCCACTGCAGGTCTCGATAAACCTGACGCCGCCTTATTGACAGTTGACCCTCCGTGATAGGTGAGCGCCAACATGTTTATAAACATTTGTATATAGAATTTGTAAACAGACACACCACTATTTGTTGATTACGACGTGAACGATCTCTAGTATATGTCATTCGGCGCAAGACTGTCTTTGTGTGCTTCAGCTGACATGTCTGCCTCACTAGCGTTCGGCATTCAAGAGTCAGCTTCAGCACACAAAGTACCAGTTTTACGCCTAATAACATAATCTACTATTGTTACGTTACTTATTTTTTTGAATTTGTTTTAATTACTATAATTTCCAGTACACTAGTTTTCAGTAAACATTTTCAGTATAGTTTTCTGGCATTCTAACAAATTTGTGTAATCACTTTGAGGTGCTAACACTGTATAGCAACATCTGATTGCATACGTTTGCAACATTGAAGGTTGAGGCCACTAAACTTACATAATATGCATCCAATTCTCTGATTTCTTTTTGACTGAAATTGAGGAGATTAAGCAATGAAAAAAACATATTCGAATTTCATGTATCACTTGGGTTAATTTTCCCTATTTCCCGATTAGCTGGAAACTTTTTGGGGTCCTGGGTCCTTCTTATGTTGTCAGATGTACACGTTCTTAGGACTTTTATTTTTTTTCTTAGGGCTAATGGGAGATCTCATAGCCCTCAATAGATAACGCGAACACCTGGTATAAAATAAAGTTGAATTTTCAAACCTCATTTTCTCTGAAACAATTGAGCGTTTCGCGTTACCATTCTAATGGAGGAAGACCCTAAACAAGTACAATTGTTATACGGAGTTTCATCCCAAAATAGATCCTAAGGTCAGGCCGTGGTCATCAAAATATAAAAATAAATTTTTCATCCCTAAAAACTGTTTTTTTTCTCAGAAAATCCAAAAACAGGTAAACTTCATTTTTCTTTCTTGTAACAAATGACGTTATCTTTATTAAAATCTTTTCTTGTGAAACGTTTCTTTCAACAAATAAAATCCGAACTACCCCGAAAGTAGAGAAGCAGTGGACCAGTTGAACTGCTACAGTGACATCGCGACGTTACGGCGAAAAACAGGTGCCTAGTTGTACCGTAATTCTATGAATTTCTGATCGCTCTCTCTCATTCTTTAAAGGACGACTCGTTAGGGGATGCTTTTACGATAGAGAATTTTAAAAAACAACAATTTTTGACAAAAATAAATTTAAAAAAAGTTTAAAATTATGAACACATTTTTGTTGATTTGTTCTACGTGTCCTTTCTTATAAATTTATGTAAATACATGCATTAAAATTAAAACTAATTAAAAAACGAGAGAATTAAAGTAAACTGAGACTTTTGTTTCTAATATGAATTATTTGTTAGACTGATTTTTGAGATAAAAATAGGAATTTCAGTTATATTTAAAAATTAACTAAAATGTAATACGAACAGGGAGATGTCCATTTGGTCATTTCAATACGCGGATTTGTATGGAAATTTCTCTGAGACCGCCCTTGTAAAAACTCCTATAAGTGTATAGTTGTTTTCACACGACCGACCGATTATTGTAACAATTCGTTCAGTACACTGTTGCAAGACGTTTAGCATGTCGAAAAAAAAATATACGTATGATCCCCTGGCTCTTATTGAATTAATTGAACAAAGACCCTGTATATGGGACTTACAGTTCCTCATTTAACTATTTACAGGAAGATTGGCGGCATTAAAGAATAAAGCTTACCAATGTTTTATATTATCGGCAAAGTTCTAAGTAAAATTTGTTTCTGGATAATCGAGATTCTACTGTAGAAGTGTAGATGTGAATAACGTCTAATTCTTACGGAGTGGTGCAGAATCGAAAAATAACTACGCCAATAGTGCATTTCGAGCGTTCTATTTCTACTCAAATGACCTTCAATCCGTCCTTTACTTATAACAGGGGTAGGTGGCATCTAAAAGTGTGTATTTTCATTATTTGATCTTACGGATAAAATAAAATTGGTTTGGTATTGATTGCTATCGTCCTTACATGCAAAACTACATAACCACCCGGATTTTGACAAATCTTTGAGGGTCCATTTCACTCCTTAAAACGAAATAAGGGCCGCTAAAAAATATGCAATTATTATTTTGGATGTACAACAACATATCAAAAGCGCAAAAAAATGGGAGTCGGACACCTCGAATAGTTTCCTTGTAAGTATAATAAACATACAAAACTCGACACTATTCACCGCATACGATAGAAAGTATGCCGTGAATAAGAGACTTCTTCCGGCTCTTCTTCTTCTATCTATGTCTTCTTCTCTATCTAGTTGAATTTGGTTCCCGGTGTATTATCTTAAGCGCTAGTACTTCTGATACACGCGTGGCGGCGCATTGGCGTTTTATCTTAGCGCGAATTAGAAAACCTTAAAAATTTGTTTATTATCAAATGCTTCATAGTATTTTCCTGTGCTTGGAAAAAACAATTAAATGTGATAACAAAAAATGGATATCATTAGAACATTAGAGGAGCATTGTGTGAATTTGGATTCAAAACTGAAAACAAAACGTGAAAAAAACATGACGTGAACTAATGATATTAATTGAACAAGAACGAATCGTAGAAAAATTACGAAATGATCAATACTTATGGCAAAAGAAATGTATTATTAAAGTTGGTTTGATAGATTTTGAATAATTTTTGTAATTACTTACATTGATTTTGTTATTATTTATAGGAAGGTGAACGTAGAATTGAAGAGGTACAGAAAAAGGGACTATTAAGGAATAATACTCATCCAATTACTGAATTATTTTCAACATTTATCCGACAAGCGATTAGAGAAAGTTTTCATTTCGATGTTGGACGATTGATTGATTTTCTCTTGAAACTATTAGACAATAATGTTTTTAAACGTTGTTAGGAACAAGTCCGTTTTCAACAAATGTTCATTTATCAACATTCGAACAACAACTTCAATGATTGAAACCAGCCATCTCGAATGTTTGTTTACGAATTCATATTAAATGTAAGTTTATTATTATTTTTTATAATCCCACAATAATCGTTTATTTTTCGGTGTGTGTTAAAAAGACTGCAATGGATTGTCGTATGGCTTGCTGTAAATTGGGTGAAGACATCTTTGAAAATTTCTAAGAATTGTATGAATTCATGGTACGTCGAGATAATTTAAAAGTCCAATTAATCGAATTGATCTTATTACAAATCCAATTACATCATCCATTTGGTAGTTTACGTGATGGTGATCAACAATTAGCGTACGCTTTTATTGGTCGAAATGGTACAATCATCTATCAATGATTTATAATTTAAATCCAAGAGAAATTGAATGTAATATGCACTTACGAAATACGAATCCATCGATTTTCTTGGTGCAACAACAAATTGTTACAATGTTGGATTATTTGTTGCAGTCACCCATCAGATAATGTTGAATAGAATCGATCTAGTTGTAGGTGTTTCGGCTTCATTGGAACCGACACAGACACGATAAAAAATAACAGTTTGTTATAAAATCGATGATTTAATTGGGAGAATCCAAGAAAAAAAGTTTTGGCCTTGGTAATATGTGATTACTGCTATAATTTGAGAGATTAAAATTATGTGATTTTGTTTCAGGATTGATCTAACATTATCTTTAATTGAGAAATATCCGGAAACCATTACAAATAATCAATTTATGGATTAACTGAATACTTTAACGAATTTAGAAATAGAAAATACAACCGGTACAAATCTAAAATATTATTTATATACAAGTTTTTGTATTCTGGCCAATTTGGACGATCAAATTATTGGAAATAATGCCGATAGTTGAGTTACGATTATTAAATAGGTTTTAAGGTGAGATTATATTTCATATACTAAATTCATCGACCAAAGGCTTCTTAGATTTAAGGGCCATCTCACAGAAATTCGTAACTTAGCTAAGAGAGAGAGACTGAAAAGTTCGAAATGAGACATTTACCGAATCAAATACGGGCTGGAGGTAAAGCTCGCTTTCCTTACAAGGAAGAAGTGTTGCAAGAGGTCGCAGATGACCCAAGTATTTCCGTTCGTGGAGTTGAAGAAAGAACGGGATTACCTAAAAGCATAGCACATCGTATTTTACAAAGAGCCGAAATGCATCCGTTTCACGTACAACGAGTTCAGAGTCTTCTTCCTCGAGATTATCCTAAAAGGATTTCATTTTGTAGAACAATGCTACAGAGGCACAATGAAAATCCCCAATTCATCCAAAAAATTCTCTGGTCAGTTGAATCTACATTTAAAAAAGATGGTTACATAAACTTACACAATTTTCACGAGTGGCATGTGGCGAATCCACATTTAATGCGAGAAGACAGATCCCAGTATCGCTTTACAGTAAACCTGTGGACCGGAATTTTAAACGGCAAAATTGTTGGGCCTTTTGAGCTGCCTGAGAACTTGAATGGCACGAATTACCTACATTTTTTACGAGAAAATTTACCTTTACCTTTTTAACTTTACCTATTTAACTTTGTCAGAGGACGTACCACTAACAGATCGTCGCCACATGTGGTATCAACAAGATGGTTGCCCAGCGCATTACGCAGTGCAAGCAAGAGATTTCCTTGACCAGGAATATCCGGGAAGGTGGATTGGACGTTCAGGCAGTATCTCGTGGCCAGCCCGTTCCCCAGATTTAAATCCCCTGGATTTTTTTATTGGGGCGTTCTCAAACAAAAAGTTTATTCAAAGCCCATTGAGAGCGTAGCAGAGCTGCGTGAACGAATTTCTGAAGCTGCTGAGGACATCAACTCTCGAGGATATGCCCGGCTAATAAGTAGATCTTTTTTAAGAAGAAGTAGGGCGTGTATTGAGGCTGATGGTCCCTGCTGAAAAATTCAGATAGATTCAAATAAAAACCAATGTTTAATTGGAAATTATTGGAAATTATTGTAAGCTCATGTGTCTTTGAAACAGGAATTCCCAATACTTATAATTTACAATACATACTGATAATTTCCAATACATTTTTTAGCTGGACATTTTTCACATTTTTCGATCCACATAGCTCTATCAGGATTCTTAATGGAACTTAACATTTTCTATCGGACATTTTCCACAGGGGTAAACAATTTGAACATTTATTATAATAAAAAATGTTATTTCCCTATCTGACTTTTATTCCAATAAACCTAAACTAAACTAGGTCAAGATTTTTCATTATTTTATTAATTTTACTTACTTTTATTGGTAAAATACTTTGGTAAAAGTGGCGTAACTATCTGTCTCGCTCGCTCATGGCAAACATGTCCACTATCCATCTCTCTCATCATTTTGCCGTAAAATTAAGAACGTACCAAGAGCTTGTGCGAATAAAAAACATCTGAACTGAGTAAAACGGGTTAGCAAAGATCGGGTTACTTGAGGTTTTCATTTTTCTACTCGTTTTTTTTTAGTATGAAACTAACAAGTATTGTACCATTTTACAATCCTGATTAAATGCGCGAACTTTTAATGGCACTTGTCAAGGCACTTTAGTACATTTTTTTAAAGGAGGGCCTTTCAAAGTCGACAAATTTTGAAAATTTTAAATTCATAGTTTAACAAATAGTCTTAATTCTAGAAAACTTGGGGCAATTATGTCATTATTTTTGACTGTGGTTCTAGAAATGTTATTTAGGGTTACGGTTCCAAAGTTTAAATGAACAAAAATAATAAAAATTAACCACAATAACCGAAAAATGGTTACAGTTTTACCAAATTTCTAGGTTTTTCTTAAATGCCCATAATTTTCAAACTGCATGGGATAGATTTTTTTCTGATTTTTCTCATGATGGTTACAATCAATCCTGTCACCCCGTTTCGGCTTGACGTTGAGTTCTGGGACAGCCTGTATATGGCTGTATAGCTAAACCATGTGAGAATTGGGGTGCGTAGATAAAAAAACACAAGTTACAGCGTTCAGTACATTCGGAAGTAAAAGTATTGACCAAACACTCGAGAGTTATATAAGGAGGCACTTTTTAGAAGTTATTAGAAAACCACCAACGTCAATCTATTATCGATGTTATCTCGGAAGGAAAATAATATTCGGATAAATTTGTTATTAATTAAAAATAAATTAAATAATTATATCAACAAAATTAAAAAATCTAATTAAATGTTTTGTTCCCGTTTCTGTTTTGTAACTATTTTTAACTGATTTTTTAATATTGGATTTATCATTTCATGAATTAAATGATTCATATAAAAATCGTAAAGTTGAATTTTCGTCATGTTTTCCCAAAATGAATCAACTTTTATAATTTCTTCTACATATGGTATATCTCCTCAGGCCTCCAAACTGCAAGATAACACTTTTGTTTGTTTGTTATGTGCAATTGCCCCTGTAATTGAAACTTCTAATTATGATTTTTTTTAAAATGAAATTTATCGATGAAGGTGTCGTCAACTAAGAAGTCTACAGATTTATTTATTGCAGCTTCTCGCGGTGTTGACTGAGAAATTTTTAATGGACATTTAACTTCCGCTACGGCATCTTCCTCTGTAACAAGGCGACCTGGACTACCATCTAAAAAAAATCATCGTTTTTGCAGATAAACAATTCACAACTAATGGTGTGAAGACCAGTTTTCTGCTCAAAAGTAGCAACAGCTTTATCTTCATTTTGTAAACCATATCTTGTTGCCATTTTACCCCGAAATTCATTGTATAATAACCGTTTCACAAGACCATCACAGGATGTGTCTTTCCTTATTTTTGCATTTTTTCTAATTTTTGAAGTATCGCAAAAACAGTAAAGGCTAGACAAAATACAATTAGCGAAATAGAATCAGCATTAAAAACTGCATTAGAAACAGTGAAAAGACAAACAACTTTTTTTACTGCTTACAAGATATAAGTTAAGGGCGGATTGAAGGTCATTTGATTAGAATTACAAAGCTCGAAATGCACCATTGGCGTAGTTTAATTTTAATGCATGTATTTACATAAAGTTATAAGAAAATACATGTATAACAAATTTAAAAAAATGTGTTCGTAATTTTAATTTTTTTTTATCTATTTTTGTCAAAAATTGTTATTTTTTTTAAATTTTCTATGGCAGAAACAACAGCTTGTTGCCGCTGATGAGCCGTTTTTTAAAGAATGAGAGAGAGCGACCAGAAATTTAAAGAAATACGGTACAACTAGGCACCTGTTTTTCGCCGTAACGTAGCGACGACACGGTTGCAGTCAACTGGTCCACTGCTTCTCTACTTTCGGGGTAGTTCGGAAATTATTTGTATAGAGAAACGTTTTACAAGAAAAGATAGAATATACAAGTACAACAGCCTTTGCCGATACGCTCCATACGAATTTGTCAGGAGACTAGAATTTGCCTTGCTCCAACTTGGAGCAGATATCCGCCCTTTAGATATAAGACATCTTCAAAGTCGCCAAAAAATGAAAAATCGAAAACAAAAGAACATAGAAAAAATCTATTTACACCGTCTGACTATTCTTAAAAAAGTAGGACAGGAATGTAAAACCATCGAAAATGGGCCCCCTATTAAAACTCCCATTGTGTGGAAGGTCAATTCGTACACAAAAGTAAATAGATGGCCCAGACCCTATAATAGATAAATCATGTTTCGAATATTTGTGTTCGCGGTGTACTTAAGAGGGAGCTTATTAATGTTTTTAAAACACCTCGGGTTCTTAGATTTTCCGATAACAAGAAGATCTTTTTTTCCGAGTCGCTCATATTAGCGCAAACAAAAACGATCAACCTTTGTTTTGACAATCTTTCTCCAACGCATTTCTCGTTTTTGAATTTGAGTGCTTCAGTAGGACTCATTTTAAAAAATAACCCTGTTTCATCGCCATTAAAAATATCTTCGTCATGGAAGCCTTCGCTAATTTTAGGCCACTGCTCTTTTAACCTGTTTTTCGTCGTTTCCTTCCTAACATCTTTAGTTTCACCACAAACTCTATCAAATGTAATATGGCGATTTTTAAACCTATGTAACCAACCTGTAGAGCACTCAAAATTTTGATTTCCCAAATTTCTAGCCAACTGTTCGGCTTTAGCTTTGAGGATTGGTCCACTAATTGATGTGTTTAAAGTTCTCTGTTGTTTAAATCAAATTAACAGAGGAGAGTTTAAATCTTCGTGCACCGTTGTGCTTATTTTTTTTCTGCTTTTGTTGCAGTCTAGTTTATTCCACTCTTCAATAATTTTTTCTTTATTTTTCCAGATGGTGTTTATTGTTGATGCCACTAATTCGAATTTTTTACACCTCACTTTGCTTACCACCTTTTACGATAAAATCAACCACCAATTCCAAAAATGTATACGTTATATCCGAGTTTTAACTACGTTATAACAGAGTTTAAAATACGTTGTACATATGGAGATTCGACCAGAACAATACAAATAATATGCTATAACCGGAAATACGTAACAACCGAGTACGCTATAATCGAGTTCGACCGTAATAACATTACATTTTTATTTATACACAGAAAATGAAAATAAGCTTCACGAAATAGTTCTAACGGCCGACAGAAATTTAGCTAATGCAAGTCAAAAAGGTTTTTTCCACAGAGGTGCTTAATAAAAATTCACAAATGAAAGAAAACAATAAAATAGTAGACACCATACAGAAATCAAATAAAAAGCGGTTAGAGGAAAAGTTGAAGGAGGACCTTCCAATAAAAAGAAAAAAGGATTTTCCGCCAATTAAACCTCCCCGCAAAATCATTTGGACGTCGCGCCTATAGCTTCACCATTACTTTATCATTGCTCTTCGCCAATTAATTTTCAACCTATCCCAGCACCTAATATTAGTAGCGATATGATAGTTCCATCGAACAGTTTTTTAGAAAATCTGCCGTTAACGTCACCACCATCAGCTAGTAATGAAAATAAAAATAATAAAAATTGTAATGATGACATGCAAGTCGATGCGAATATTTTTATGGGGCAGCTGTTGAAAACAATGAAAAGAGTGTATGCGGCTCAAAATAAAACCAACATTGAGTCTTTAGAAACAGTACAGGTAATATTTTAGGATACATATATTAAAATTAATTGCTTATTTTATCTTTCGAATTACAGGTTCCTGATGTTTATACGAGTCCAGGAGTTGGTAATGTGAGTGTGATGAACTTTAATAATTCATATAATCTAAGTCTACTGTATTAAATACTGATGATTATTGATACAGATTGAAATTTCGCCAAATTCCGGATTTTATATTAGCAATCTGAATACTGCAGAATCCAAATAGTTTATAAAAGAACGCGAAACTGGAAAACTATCGTCAACGAAACACTTGTTGAAATTTACGGTGCAACTATTGCCAATTATTCTCCCACGGGCAGACAGGGTGATCGTCCTGCAATAGATCGTCTTCTATTTAAAGGATTATTCGGCAAGTAAAGGAAAAAAAAAGGATAAAACATTTAAATTTGTACATAAAGACAAATTAATAATAATAATAATTTGTTTGTTTTTTTCATACAGATTGGGTTAATCGAGGTGAAAAGGAAGCTGTCACACGACAACAATTTTTCAGGTGTATAAATAAATCTGCATAAAATAAAAGAAAAAGCAGAAAAACGAAAAGCAATAATTCGACTATACGATATTCGCACATTAACTCTGGTAATTTTGCAGTTAGTTGAAATTTTGTTATGCATTACATTTATAGAAGTAATTTTTTTTCCAGATGATGATCATGATGAAGATGAAGATGATGACGACAATGACGACGATGACGACGATTATGGTGGTGACGATAATGATGACAATGGCGCAAATAATGGCGAAAGTAAATCATGAATCATGATATGTAGTTTTAATTGTAATAATAATAATAATGTAGGAAATAATTTATACATAAAAAATTGTTTACATACTATTGTATTCAGGGCCGCGCCAACCTACTTGGACGCCCAGGTGCAAAGTTTCCATTACCACCACTTTGGACATAATCATTACACATCAAAATACTTGGTAGAAAAAAATTTCTTTGTGTTCGTTTCCAATGATACTAAGCTACAACCTCATATGAAAATTTTTTGATAATCTTAAGTAGTTTTTGCGAAAGGCGAGAAAATTCAATGTCTGTCTCTATTGAAATCAATTTTTTTCGGTTTTTTCCTTTGTTTATTAACAGAATTAAATAAAATTTATATTAGTTATAGTGGATAGTGTACTTGAAGTCGGATTCCCTTTTTCGACAGTTCCATTAATTTCTCTGGATAAGCGTCAATCTTTTTCGAACACTTTTTGTTCATCAAGTTTTCTTGAAAATAGCTGTGAATTTTGAAAAAATGCTCAAAAGACATTAAGCACAGTATCGTTTATAATTCGCATGTTTCATTCGATTGCACTAATAGATAGAGGAGAATGTTGAAGTGAGCACAACTCTTTACGAATTGATACTAAACTTTATTTGGTCTAACAATACATTATTTATACCGTGATCTAATCAGACCAAGGTTATTAATAAGTAGTACATATTTAAGTAGAATTGCTGAATATTATTATTACTATTATATTATATTAGACAATTGCAACAATTAAATAGAACAATTATGTAAAACTGCTGAATGTTGTTATTGTTACACAAAAGAATGCGATCATTCTACAATAATTGACGCAACAATAACAATAATTTGTTGCAACCGATAATTTGTCAATTAATAACAATTAATACAAGACAAAAAACAAATCTGTTTAATCTGAGATTAAACATATTGCCAATCCGACAAAACAAAGAATT
The DNA here is from genome assembly GCA_021725515.1 of Epicauta chinensis. Classification (NCBI taxonomy): domain Eukaryota; kingdom Metazoa; phylum Arthropoda; class Insecta; order Coleoptera; family Meloidae; genus Epicauta; species Epicauta chinensis. The sequence continues at coordinate 187,677 of JAEDXX010000151.1, read as the reverse complement.
TAAACTGAACAATAATAATTTATCAACAATAATTATAAGCTTAAACATTATTCGTGTTAGATAAACCGATTTCTGATCACTGCAACACTTCACTAATAGTTCATTCATTAATTTCTCGGAACTGTATTTCCATAATCTTCCTTTAATCGCCCATGTTTTCTTAATTGTTTTTTCTTGAAATTGTCACCTCTCGAGATGATTGCGTTCTTGCTACACTGCCTATGACAATTGCTGCTTTGGTTAGGCTGATTGCGGTGATTGTAGCTGCTGAGGCTGTAGTGATAACCACCATTATTGCATTTGATGTGTCGCCCATCCATTTGTTTGATGACACTGTTCATTTTGATCTGACCATTGTGAGAATGATTGACACTACACACTTGTCTTCTTTCTTTCACCTTTTTCCATTTTACCTTGGATGTCTTCTGTTGATCACCATTATTGAGATCTTTTTGCACTTTCTGCATATCCATTTTACTTCCATAATGGTTACGACAAGATTTGTTCTTATTCGATGTATTCTCCATTCTTTCTAATTCACGTAGTTGATCTTCGCATGTCGTTATAACCATACTTACAACTTGCTGTGATTCAACTTCTTGCCTTGGAACTGCTCCAGAGATGATCCATCCCAGTTCAGTGTTCTGAGCTAGTAGACCATCACTGGATTTCAATAATCCTTGTACTATGATCTTTGCATGTTCCTTTACACCTATAATCATGTCAATTGGACACGACTTGTAGTACGTTGGATCAGCCAATATTATATTTTGCCAGCTGTCATTTACCATAAAATCAAGGTCATCGTTTGGTAATGACTTTGTTAAATTTTCCAACACTAATGCTTCGGTCAGCATATTGAATTTACTTGGGAATCTTGGTTGCAAATTAATCATCACTTTATGTTTTGCTGATATCTTTGCATCTCCCACTCCAACAATGTGAACATTTACCTTCTTGCGTGGAAGAGCCAATAACTCCGCCGCATCTTCAGAGATGAATGATGATTGTGACCCAGGATCAATCAGTACTCGTAGATATTCTGATGCTCCATTGGATGATGTTGCTTTTACTAATGCAGTGGCTAGCAAAACATTACCATCATTTCTTTCATAATTGTTTGGTAACGTCATCGTACATGAAATGATTTCATTACCATCACCATCTTTATTCTCATATTTCCAAGCATTGGCATCCTCATTAGACGGCCATTGCTTCTTATTCATTTTAGCAAAGTTATGTAACAGTGTATGATGCTGTTTATTGCATACATCACACCCTGGACCATTAAAACATTCAAACCTTCGGCTGTGTTTCATACAATTTCGACATAGTTGTGCTTCATTGACGAACTGATGCCTTTCATCTATAGATAATCTTCCAAATTCCCCACAAGATGAAATGGAATGAGACTGATTACAGTATTTGCACGTTATTCCTCTGCTACCTCGTTTGGTGAATTCAGATGTTGCTTCTAACGATTGGAATCTGTTTCTCAAAAATTCCATTGAATCATTGAAATTCTGCACTTGTTGAGGATTTTTTAACGATTGTTCATACAGCCGGTTTGTTTCGGAATCCCATTTTTTGGATATAATTCTTAGTATTAATGCTTCATACTCATCGATTTCCATATTTTTAATTGCTTGCATACATTCTACTACAGTATCATGAAGCATTTTAACTTGTTCAGCGGATTCTTCTTTGATTTCCGGAAAATCTAATATATTATCAAACAATTTTGCTACTAATAATCGCTTATTATCATAACGATCATTCAAGATTTTCCACGCTGTTTCATAATTTGTTTCTGATATCAACAGATGTTGTATCAGACTGCCTGCTTCATTTCGAAGATGTGCCTTCAAGTACTGCATCTTCTCTGTGTTTGATAACGACCTATTGTTGTGAATCGTTCGTACAAACATATCATGGAATGTAATCCATTCTTCGTAACTTCCCCCGAATAAGGGAATTTTTAATTGCGGCAGTACTATGTTTGATTCTCTTCTGTGTGAGCTTACAGTTTCCAGCGAGTTCTTATCCACTTTTTCTTCAAGAACTGCTATTATTCCATGAATTTTTGATCTCAGTTCCTGAAATTCTTCGATCTTTGTGCACTTGACACTATTTAAAAGTATCTCTTCATGCAAGCCTTCTATCTCGTGCCATTTATCACGGATCCCATTTTGGAGACTTTTATAATAAACGGCAGAGTGATCTGGATTTTCTTCTAACAATTGATATGTTTGATCCAGTAAGTCTTGGCAGTTATCTATTTTAATTAATAATAACTTTTTTTGTTTCAACTCACCATTGCTATCTGCTTTTGGTGTAATAGGATTGGTTGGACCTGCCGTTGCAGATTCCACCTGCAGTGTATTGAAATATGCTTCTGCTTCTGAGCATATTTTCGAGGCTTGATCAAAAAATTTCGTAGTAAAATAACTGTGCTCTGGAAGATTCAAAGTCACCATTTCCCGGTGTCGTTTTTCGAATTCTTCCCAATAATTATTTAACGTTGATAAGCGATTGGCCCGATAACTTTGTGTTTTTCTCGTAGCCGAATCTTTTTTACTATTACTTAGTAATTTAGCAATTTGCTCACCCAATTCTTGCTGCTTTTGAGCCAATGTGTTCATCTGTTCCATCTTTGATGATCCTGGCATCTTGATATTTTCCACTCCCGACACTCGATCTACTTCTTTTCTTCAAGTAGTGTTGCCCCTGAATTTCAGGCCTGGAGAGTAGCACTTCACAAAATTTTATTTAATTTTTTGTGATTTTCACTTGATTTATTCCCAATTGTATGTTGGAAATAAATCTTTGTTTATTTAAAAACTGGTTTTTTACAATTCCACTTTTCGGAATTAAACTGGTTTTGTTTTATTTATTGTACTGTGAAGCCCAGCCTCAGACTTCAGTTATTTATGGCTTGTATCAGTACAATTATTTTTAAATAATTTTCACTTTTGTGAAAACTATCACTTTTGTTTTAATTTTTCTTGATTTTTTAAACGTACTGTGAAGCCCAGCCTCAGACTTCAGATTTTTAATGGCTTGGATCAGTACGCTGGTTCAAGTTTGCCTCGAAGGACCATGTTGAAGTGAGCACAACCCTTTACGAATTGATACTAAACTTTATTTGGTCTAACAATACATTATTTATACCGTGATCTAATCAGACCAAGGTTATTAATAAGTAGTACATATTTAAGTAGAATTGCTGAATATTATTATTACTATTATATTATATTAGACAATTGCAACAATTAAATAGAACAATTATGTAAAACTGCTGAATGTTGTTATTGTTACACAAAAGAATGCGATCATTCTACAATAATTGACGCAACAATAACAATAATTTGTTGCAACCGATAATTTGTCAATTAATAACAATTAATGCAAGACAAAAAACAAATCTGTTTAATCTGAGATTAAACAGAGAAAGACGAAAAAAATCCATTTAAATTTAACTTTCCCGTCTCGCAGAAAAACTAAAGAAGTTCACCAATAAATTGTCTTTTGAAGTTATAGCCTATTGCTATTAAAAACGAATATAAAATATATTTTTCTTAAAAATTTCAATCCTATGTAAAAAAAATGAAAAATCAACCGTACACAACTCAACAGCAGTACATTTTAGATATATAATTGATATGTATTATATAGATGTTACTGTGAAAGTCCGAAATTGGTGAATGTCCGAAATATTTCATTACATTGTTGTACATTCGGACTTTCGATGAACAATTTCAAATTCTGCATCGCCACGCGTCACAGGTCATTATTTCAATACAAAATTAAGACTTCAAAGTTCCTAAATTGTATACCTGATGGTGTAACTAGAAAGTGGGATTCTAGAAACCAATGTAGATAAAGTGGGGAATATTAGGCAGATTACCTAAATCTATATTAAAAATAACCTAACTGAAATATATTCTGCGCATCATAGTAACCGCCCTAACTCAGAAATAAGGGTATTTAGCAAATATTTCGGACATACACCAAGCGCCTATGTGAACATTCATCAAATTTCGGACATAGATATATAATTGAGGTCGAGCCTTAAGAAACTTAAGGTGTATCGTGCCTTAATAACACATATAGCTCGCATATTTGTATATATAACACTGCATATCATGTGCTTGGTCTTACAAATTGACAAAATAAGAAACTTATTTGATTCAAACACATGATTTTTGGACTCTTATACAAGATTAAATAAAGACAATAAAAGTACAAAAACATGTGTTTTAATAAAACTACATACAACATTCTCTAAAAGCTTTAAACAAATGTAAGAATTTTTCTTCTCAAATTAAATGTCAAAATTCCAACTATACAACCAAATTTGCCGCCCTCCGCGTTCTGTCCCGGGTGCATTGTACCCCTTGCACCCTCGGTTGCCGCGCCACTAATTGTATATTAATAAAAAAATTACTCTAAAAATATTAAAAATAATTTTTTTATCCTTAAGAAAACGTTAAAACGTATATTTATACATGAGACAAAAAGCTGAATGACCTAAAGAAGGAATGGAACCTATGGGGCGGAAGTTAGAGGGGGAAAGAGGGAGTGAGGGAGAGAGAGTGATAACAGTAAAGGGGAGAAGAGTGAGAACAAAAGGGGGAGGTGAGAGAGAAGGAGAGAATGGAAAAGATAAGGAGAGGGGTAGAGAGAGAGAGAGGTAAGAGTGTATGTGAGAAAGAGTGAGAGCGAGAGAGGTAAGAGTGTATTTGAGAAAAAGTGAGAGAGAGAGAAAGCAACAAGTTTTATGAGGGTCTGAAATTGGCCCTCTTTTCGACCTAAACATCGATTTTTGTCCGATAAATCCCTCATGTAGGCCCACGGCCGACAGTAGGTAGGACGAAGAATCAATTGTAAAATGAACCTGTTTTTGACCTACTTGAATCTAGAAAATTGGGTCTTTGGGGTTGAAACGAGGGCTAAAATTTCGAGTCGGGTTTCTTTATGGTTTCACCCGCCCTTTCAGGTGACATGTCAGGTCTTAAGGTTTGATATTAGCTGTGCCGCCAGTTCAGTGTCAGTTTTCCCAAACACTAGACAGAATACTGTTTTTTTTTGTTTTTGCTTACAGTAAACTGACCACATTTTCATTGAAACAAAGCGGGACAAACGGAATGAAATGAGAATTATAATCTATACTTATATAAGCCATTTCCCACTCACTCACTCACTGACTCATCACGATATCTCCGAAACTATCCGTCCGATCGACTTTAAATTTGGCACATATGTTCTTTAGGTGATGTAAACGCTCAATTAGAAAGCATTTGTGAAAATTTAACCCCTAAGGGGGTTAAATCAGGCATTAAAGTTTTAATATGTTGGAATATAGGCGGTTGTGGAAATAAGTTTTGATAAGCGGGTACCCGTCCGCTGCATCGCTAGCCGCTTTTGGAAATAAGTTTTGAAATGTAATTTAGCAGTTTCATTTTCAAACGTAATAAACAGAAATCTAACCTCACTTTCTTTGACGTTTTACAATTAAACAATAATTTGTTCAAATATGTACATGTTTTGCCGAGTTATGATTTAATTAATAGAATTAATATTGTTAATTTTGTAAATGTAAACCAACGGGAGGGCGGGACGAAATCTGCCGGGTCCACTAGTTTAGTTATGAAAGCAGACCAATTAATAATTCAAAAAAATATATTTTATTGTGTACAAGAATGGCCCTTTTTCGATGGCTTTGCAGGATATTTACTAAAAGGAAAGCTCGTACAAAATAACGGATAGTACATTTCTGTCATACTTTTTCGAGGCTAGTCAGATGATGAAATTAAATTCTTGCTATGTTTTTCCCGTTTTTCATTTTTTCGCGATATCAAAGATGCCTCATATCTTGTAAGCTATCAAAAGGCTTCATTTTCTTTTCATTGTTTTTAATGTAGTTTTTAAAGCTGATTCTATTTAGCTAAACAGATTTTCTCTATCTTTCACCGGTTTTGAAATATAATACAAACCTGGGTTTTTTTATATGGAACATGTATTTAATTTATTCTTATTATAGGTATCGCCTCAACTTAGTGAATTTCGACTTTTGACCCAAATTACTTTATGGTTGGGGTGTACAAAGAAAATTTTCTACCGTAATTTCTATGAATAGTAATGGATAATTTACAACTCATACCAGATGCGGACAACATTTCTTTAAAAGCAGGTATTTCTACCCCTACCTATTCATAGAAATTACGGTAGAAGATTTTCTTTGTGCACTCCATCCATAAAGTAATTTGGGTCAAAAGTCGAGATTCACTATGTTGAGGCGATACCTATAAATTGCTTATTTTTTTCGGATTTCAAATATACATGGTTTGGTATAGATATTTTCAAAAATGTGACGAGACGTAATGACAATGATCGAACACCACCGAGCAAGTCTAACTCCCCACATGTGCATTTTATGTGCTTCTTTTATTTATATTTTTTATATTTCTTTATATTGGCTATAATAATTAATAAATAATAGGTAATATATTTCTACCGTACATTTAAAATAAGAAATGCCGATATTTTCTAAAAAGCGGGACATTCTTAAAAATCGGCGGGACGCGGGACAGTCGTCCAAAAAGCGGTACTGTCCCGCCAAAATCGGGACGTGTGGTCACTTTAGCTTACTGGGATCAAGTATATCCAATTTTATATAATTGTGGGACTCAGACCCTCGTCGTCCAGAACCTCCCATGTAATCTGGTATTTTAATAAGTTTTCAATGACAGCTGTAAGGCCGATGTACGACTCATAGCGCTGATATTGGAACGCAGGTTTCACCCCATCATTTAATATTACAAAATTTCTGCCCATCAGCATGTCATACGAAATCTGTCCTTTCGAGTCAGACAGCTTTGAGTCCCATAATGTCGATTTGGCATTAAAGTCGCCTCCGATTATTATTTCTTTCTTCCATCTGGAAATCTCAAGTTTCAAATTATTTATTAGATTATTATTAGATAATAGCAGCTATAGATGACAAATTCTTCGAGCTCAACCCACACAGCACCCAGAATATTTCCTTGACTGACCACTTTTTTGTTTGCAGATTTGATTTAATGGTAGCGTATCCACGGAGATCAGCAGACCATCCGACGCCATGTATAGATCTCTTGTTTGGCTTTGACACTAGGACAATATCGACATTTAGCTGCTCAGTAATGGCATACATATTATCATGAGCATATTTGCTTCGGTTGGCGTTTATTTGTAGTATATTTAGGTTCATTTTAATGTTCTCGGACTCACCGTCAACCTAAAAGTATCACACCTTGTATATAGACCTTTCAGAATGTACACATATTGTAGATATTTAATATATGTAAACAAAATAATAAATAAATTTAAAAATCGACAGCCATGTAAATAGATATGTAATATATTTGAAAATAGACATATAAACTATTGATAAAATATACAAAAATTCAATATCACTGCTATAGTTAACACAAATAATAAACGTAGGTATATATCACAGTGCTAGCACATGGGATCTTTCCCTGATGGTAAGGTGTCACTAGACGCATCTTTTTATCATAGTATACATTTAGATTCTCATTTATCTGTGTTTTTGAGAATTTAAATGAAAACATCATCTCCCTCCTGGTTTCTGTTGCTTTTTCTACTTTCTCTTAAGGCTGTTCTAAATGCCTTGCAGCGTATGCCGCCCATCTTATGGCCTTAAATATTACATATGCAGTTGAAGCAGATATTCGACTTGTCAGCTGCCGAACACTCCGTGGCCGTGTGTCCATATTGAAGGCATCGGTAGCGTTGGATAACGTTTATCTTTTCTTCGATTCATGCACGTACTATACCTATTGAGAGCGTCTTATTTTCCAACAATTTTGCTGCCGATTTGAATCTACACTGATTGTAACTGTCTGAGTATTTGATTTCTATTTCTTGCCCCAATACTGTGTTTAGAGCTTCTTTTACTTCGTTTTTTGTCGTGGCCGAATTTAGGTCCCTTATGTATATTGTTTTTGTTGGAATACTATTTCCCACTCTTCTCATTGTTATTTCATTCATCTTCTCAGTGATTCTTTTTTTCAGTTGTTCGGCTCTATAGTTATCATTGTACAGGACAATAAGTAAGTCACCATCTTTGGCGCTTCTTATCTTTCGTATCGATTTAGCCACTTCTGTATTTGTTAATAGTGTTTTAATTTTTCCTAACAGCGTGTTATAGTCCATGTCATTTTTGGAGATTAGCACCGCCGCTGTTTTGTATTTTTTCTTTGTTACCTTGCTATTATCGGTTTGAATGCTTTGTAGGGTAGGCCTCTGTGGGCTATAGAAGTCAATTTCGATATCGGAATTATTGAAGATCACTTGTATCATTCTCATCATGATCATAGGATTCATTGGCACTATTCTATGAGTAACAATTTTGTTGATTCGCTTTTGAGCTGCATATTCCCTTACATTAGTGAGCTTGTCTCATAGGTTACTCTCTGTTCCGCTTGTCTCTATTTTCAATATAAAACGCGATGTCTGGACTTCTTTCTGCTCTTGCTTGATCTTGGTAATGATTTCTTTAGTTCCCAGCTCCTCTTTTGCCTCTTTCAATTCTGGGTATCTGTTTCTATACATAGATTGAATGCTCATTTCCATTTCGATGTCCTCACATTCTGTAATGACCAGTGTACACTGGTCAACTACATTTATCGGGTTACCAATTATCAGTTTAACATTTTTGAAGACTTCTTTGTCTCATGAAAGGTTTTGTACCTTCTGGAAATCTTCTAATGTTTTAATTTTGTTTACATCTTCCATTCTAATTATTTGTTCATGTTTAACCATACTTTTATAAGTGGTTATATCCGTCTGCGTCGCACAATCACGTGTCTGTTTTTCCGTTTGTGTGTTCCTGTCTTCCTTTTGTCTTTTGCTTTGTTTATTTATTTTTTCACAACGTTTACATGTATGTTTTGTATTTGGGTAAGTTCTATCTTTCATTCTTCCTCTTTAATCTTTTTAGTTATTCTCATCAACTGTGTCGTGATTATTATCTTGACTTCTCTATATACGTTCCTATTTGTCTTGTTAAATTTATCTAATTCTTCCAGTTTTTCTTGCAACAGTTCTAGGAATATGCTAGTCTTGCTATCCCTATTAGTCTCCACATGTACTAGATCCATGACATCTTTTATTTTCCGTTTCTTTGGTTTGACCGAAACTCCGCCTCTATACTTTGTCTTCCAGTAGTTGATAATCCTGAAAAGGCCTGGTTGCCTACCTCCAGAGGATCATCAATAAGCGATTATCCCCCCTCCCCAGAATTCGCGGTGGAGCTCGGCACAATGGTGAGGGGAGATTCTAGACCACCTGTCCTACTCCCCTGCTGTAATCCAGTTTCGTTATCCGCCATTTCATAGTTTAAGAAGAGCTCATAAAGCGTGTCATAGCCTAGGTCGTTTTCAATATTTCCATCACCCGTCTCAAAAGTGTCCAAAATCAAAGTCCGTTTTTACTGACAGTATCGTCTTCAGTAGATTCATGTCGCACTATTTGGTCCGCGGGGGCTATTCTATTTCACCCGTACCCGCCGGCAAAGCCGGTGAGGGCATTCCTCTACAGTACTGCCAAGATATTGTGATAAGTTATAATTTTAATTTTTAAAAACTTTTCAATATAAAAAAATGTTAAATTAAGACGTTTGAATATAAACTAGTATATGTCATTCGGCGCAAAACTGTCTTTGTGTGCTTCAGCTGACATGTCTGCGTCACTAGCGTTCGGCGGACAACAGTCAGCTTCAGCACACAAAGTTCCAGTTTTAAGGTGCCGCCAGACGTAGAAGTAGCTGCTATAACAGTTGAGTTAATGGCAACTGCTAAGCAACTATTTACGCACTATTTACTTTTATAAAAGCGACGTTTTCAAAATGGCGACCGCAATGAAGAGAAGAAAACTGGCTGCGGTTTTGCTTTTAGTTATTTCAGTATTTGAAGAAAAAAAGATTAATGACGCAACATTAATTTAAAAAAGTGTTGTACTTTACATAACTCAGGCAATCAAGTTGAAGAAAACAAAATAAACTTGGCTTATAGGTATATATCGTCGCTACCTGCTCTAGTACGTTTGCTATCCGATATCTTTTTCTCTTGTAAATATGTTGCCTACAAACTTGTATTTTTTTTTGACAAAATCTTCGGATATATTAAATTGCCTTGCATTTTCTTGTAGGGCTTTTGGACTGTTTTCAGTAATGTTTCATTGTTAAATAGCATTTTATGTGCACGAGTTTATGCGTGCAGTTCACTTGCCGCCATATTGATTCCATCGAACTGTGTTCAACTGCTATCAAAAGTAGAGAATTATAGTGGAATTTATTTAAAAATACTACAAAACCATAAAACTATTACCGATTCATTTCTACACATTGAAAGAACCTATATAGGGATTTCGCCCAACCCCTCTCGTTTCTTTCTCTTTTTCTCACATTACAATGTTGAGATGGTGAGATTGTCAAATTTACCAGTTGTCACACCCTTTGCAAAATAGATACAACTCATGCCAGAGGTCCCAAACAATGAAAGTAAACATTTTTCAAAAAAATACTACTTTCATTCTTTAAAATCTTCTGTAATACGAGATTTCTACTAAGTTCCAAGAAGGTAGTCAAGAAAGAAATGAGTTTGAGACCCACTGCTTTGCCTTTAAAAGTATCCCATTTGCGACCCAACCATGTGGATTGTGTTCTCTCACTTTAATCATAAGACTCTAATGAACAGCCGAGACGAAATTTTAGCCCTCGTTTCAACCCCAAAGACCCAATTTTCTAGATTCAAGTAGGTCGAAAACGGGTTCATTTAACAATTGATTCTTCGTCCTACTGTGGGCCTACATGTGGCATTTATCGGACAAAAATCGATGTTTAGGTCGAAAAGAGGGCCAATTTCAGACCCTCATAAAATTTATTGCTTTCTCTCTCTCTCTCTTTCTCACATACATTATTACCTCTCTCGCTCTCACTCTTTCTCAAATACACTCTTACCTCTCTCGCTCTCACTCGTTCTCACATATACTCTTACCTCTCTCTCTCTCTCTTTGTCCCTCTTTTTACCTTTTCCATTCTCTCCTTCTCTCTCACCCACCCCCTTTGTTCTTACTCTTTACCCCTTTACTATTATCACTGCCTCGCCCTCTTTCCCCCTCACACTTGCGCCCGCTAGTTTTCATTCCCTCTTTTTTCTTAAGGATAAAAAATTCTTTTTAAAATTTTTAGTGTAAATTTTTTATTAATATATAATAATATGTAAACAATTCTTTAGGTATAAATTATTTCCTTCATTATTATTATTATTATAATTATAACTACATATCATGATTCATGATTTACTTTCGCCATTATTAGAGCCATTTTCATCATTATCATCACCACCATAATCGTCGTCATCGTTGTCATTGTCGTTATCGACATCATCATCTTCATCTTCATCATGATCATCATCTGGAAAAAAATAATTTCTATAAATACCTATATCTAATGTATAAAAAAATTTCTACTGACTGCAAAATTACCCGGGTTAATGTGCGAATATCGTATAGTCGAATTATTGTTTTTCGTTTTTCTGCTTTTTCTTTTATTGTATGCACATTTGTTTATACACTTGATAAATTGTAAAAAAAATTAGTAAAATCTGTTACTTACCATCGATATCCACAATTTTTGAGAGCACTCTAGATGTTTTATTCATTTTGTAGTCGTCCCAAAATAATTCCACTACAGAGCCGATTATGCGCTTATTTTTTGAAATGACGGTTAATGGAATAACGTCTTTATAATTGCTTCCCATCCAAAAAATTAAAGCAAATTTTTTGACTCTTTTTGCCATGATGTTTCAAATGTATAAATATTATGTATAAAAAATAATCAAAATAGCAGACTTGTACAAGGGCAAGAACAAAACTGTGACAATGGTTCAATATCCAAAATTGAAATGAGCAGCGGGTGAGTAAAGGGCAGATAGTTGGCTATTGTAAAATTCGTTTAAATACAATTGTACATTTGCCGGCATGAAATGAAACTATGTATAAGAGAAAAAGAAAGACAGAGACAAGGAGCAAGTGAGAACTATTCGTTTGAATGTTGTTAAAAGCAGCCTGTGTAGAAAATTTCGGCAATAAACTATAGGCCATCGTTTGTCCGACTAGTACAATAGATAGAAAATTAAAAGGAGAAAGAAATTTATAATCATCTTCCGGCAATTTAAAGACTGGAATTTTTGTATCGGCCAGACCTAACCGGGGTTTTTCCCAATTATGAAAACTTAAAATTAAAACTTTCAAATTTCTACAAACATTGATAATAGTAGATTATGTTATTAGGCGCAAAAGTGGAACTTTGTGTGCTGAAGCTGACTGTTGTCTGCCGAACGTTAGTGAGGCAGACATGTCAGCTGAAGCACACAAAGACACTTTTGCGCCGAATGACATATACTAGTTTATCTTCAAACGTCTTAATTTAACATTTTTTTATCTTGAAAAGTTTTTAAAAATTAAAATTTTAACTGATCATAATACCTTGGCAGTACTGCTTCCATGGCGATGCAAAAAACAAAGTTCAATCAACGAAAAAAAAATAAAACTGTACGATGTCGAGTTCCGACCGACCTTCTACTCCTTCTGAAGTCGTTGAAGCTGCGAGAGAGTCTATCAAAAAATTACTACCGACTAAATCGGCAAGTGTCTATGAAGCGGCCTACGAAAAATTCTTAAAGTGGTGTTCCGCGAAAAATGTGGAAGTGTATTCGGAAAACGTCTTATTAGCTTACTTTTTGGAATTATCTCGAACCTTGAAAAGTTCTTCTCTCTGGTCGCAATATTCAAATTTAAAGAAAAACGTCGATATCTCAAAATACTGCAAGCTGCGCTTGTTTTTGAAAAAACAAAAAAAAATTACAAGCCAAAAAAAGCCAAAATCATATCAAAAGAAGAATTTGACAGGTTTTTGTACGATAGATATTGTTGGCGCTAGGGGATTGCTCCAAAATGCTAGTATTACTAACTGTGTGTTTCACATTAACGTTAACAAGTAATAATTTGTAATATTAGTTTGTAATAAATTATGTGTACATTGTTGAAAATTATTGTTGTTCATTTTGTCTGCCTAAGCTTATAAAAAAAGAAAAAAGCGCCTAGGCACACAAAATGCTATTTTTACCTTGTCATTTGAGGCACAAAAACTGTCACTTTTGTGACGTTTGAAGATAAAAGTAATTTGTTTTTCACGGCTTTTGTGAATTGAAAATTCAATATTATCTTTTTAGTAAAAAAAAATCCAAGTCAAGTTGGCTACGAATACAATTTCTATGCATAAACATCAGATATACAAACAAAAGAAATAATTAAGATTGCCGGGACGTCCTTGAAAGGGACTATTTTTTATCTCAACTTACGTTTCAAAAAGTCGAGAAAACCCATACCTTTCAAAATCTCAATAGTACAGTCGCTTGCCGATAAAAGTAACCGAGTCTTGGAACAAATATTTGACATTTTCTACCTGTGTAAACCAGACTTGTGGGGCATGCTAACTTAGGGTATAGGGACTATAGGGTACAGGCCAGAGATTTATGACAGGTATCAGATATCAGGCCACTATCATTATGTGTGATAGTATTATATTTTTTCAGGGAATTTTTATGGAATTAATGATTTAATATAATCTACTGTTTTATTTTATAACAATATAAGATATTTTTGCATGAAAAAAGAAAAACAGAACAGAATAAAATAATAAAACGTATTCTTTTTAAAAGAGATATTCTAGCAGTAGAGATATTTTTGAGGGTACAGATGTAATAAATTATTTGAATTTTACACTGAATTGAAAAGAATTAGATTTAAGTGTATTTAATTATTATAAAAGTAAAAACTTATTATTTACAATTGTTTACATTATACAGGTAGGGGAGGGAGGGGCAAAGTGGGCCCCTGGGGGCAAAGTGGGCTCCTTCAAATTTTCAAAGCTTCAGAAAATATTGGGGTAAACCTTTTTGAAATTTCTTATATAATGAGGGATAAAAAGGACCATTCTCTTTTTGAATATTTATTAAATAATTGTAAAAATAAAAATTCAGAATGAAAAATATCAATTATTAATTTTCTTTGGGGGGCCCACATTGTCCCAAATTTTCGATTTTTTAATTTTAATGGACGCAGCACAACAATGTTAAATACGTATCAAGGGTCTAAAAAAAGCGAACGCGTAAAAAAAATTATTGATATTATGATTATTTCCTTAAAGGGCCCACTTTGCCCCCCCTTCCCCTATATAAAAAGCATTCAAATTATCGATACCATGAAGGCTGCAATCTGTCATAAATAATGATTGTAATACAAAAGACAAGAAAATCATCATTAAAAAATTAATATTTTTTATGACTCCCATTATTAATTATAAGAGATTGCACTCTTCTTGGCATCGATGCCACAGTTCTCCTAATTATCATCGGGTCCAACTCCTCCCACACTTTCTCAATAGTTTCCCAAAGATGCTTCCTATGTTTCTTTCTTTGGGGCCGAAAATTATTATAAAATATTGCAGCATGAATAGAACAAATATATAAAATTCATATGTTGAGTCCGAAGAACTAAACAATCCATTCGTAGGTATTTTGAAACGTTTTCAGTTCAAAAATAGCAGCAGGTTTTGGGGATGACCTCCAGGATCGACCTAGTTTTTATCTTTTTTATTTAAAAAGAATGTCTAAAACAATTTATGCAGTATTAACCATCATCGAATAATATAAAACTTCTCCAGAATCTAACTTGATCTTACTCAGCATTCATAAAACCTAGAGCTAATTGAACCTAGAATAAACCTACAAATCAATTTGCGACTTTAACCTAGTTTTGAAAGTGTGAAATTTTTATCAGCAAAGTAGAATTTCTTATAACTCATTAATTAATGCTCTCAAAAACATTTTTATTCGTTTAATGTGTAATGTATCACATTACACATTTCTTCTTTAATGAGTAATGTATAGTTCCTCAATTCTTAGTTTTTTATTTCTTAATGATTAATGTATCATGATTCATTACTCATTAATTGATTAATGAGTAATGTATTCTATTACATTACTAATTATCTGTGTAATGAGTAATGTATGTTTTACATTACTTATTTTAAAAGAAATAATGAATATTGCATTATTTTTTACATTAACATTTTTGCAACTTTGATTCCAAAATACCCAAAATGAGAGACAGAGAGAGAGAGAGTGAAAGAGAGTGAGAGAGTGAGAGAGAGAGGGAGAGAGGGTGTGTGTGTGTGAGAGAGAGAATAAATCATACCGTAGCAAATATCTCTCATGCCTCCTTGTCAGTCAAAGTATAATTATGATTTCCCATCCCTTTCAAGACAATATGGTAAATGGAATAAGATGTAGTATTATTATCATTGTTCAAAATAAAAATGTTTCATTACTACTGCAATTTCTATTTTCCGTCATAAAAGCACTTGGTCCAATTTAGGATATCAGCGGTCCAATTTGGAAAACTAGTTTCCCAAATTGGACCATTTGCAAAGGTTCTCAAATTACGTCATTGATAATTAATTATTTGCATTATCAACAAAACAATTCTACCAGATAGTAACAAGTAGATGAGGTCTCAATATTATATGAATACTTCTTAGAATTTGTAGATATGTCCCAAGTGGTCCAATACAGGCAACTTTCCCCAACTATCAGAGAATGGTCAGTGTTTGAAAAGCCAGATACACACAGATACAAAATTGTCGGTTACTTTTATCTGCAAGCGACTGTACAAGCGTATGAATGAAACATTTGGACACGGTAGATCTTCAAGACTATTAGAAACATGGCAGGTAGGTTCACTGGGTATCAAAGGAGAACCATAGAATTCTTTTTAGGACGAAATGAGGTTCACGATTTTTCATTCCGGGTGAACAGAGGGCCATTAAATAACATTTAGGTTCAGACGAGGTCCACTTTACTCGTTTTAGGATCAAAAGAGGTCCAAAGATCCATTGTAGGCTCAGAATAGGGCAAAAATTTCGACTCGGGAGACGAAGAAGCATAACACAAAACGTGTATTTGGAATGAATTTTATGAGGGAGTAGTTACGTCTCTCTTGCACTTTATGACATTGTAGTATTTTTAAATAAATTCCACTATATCTACTGTTAACAGTAACTGCTATAATAGTTCTACTATTATAAGAGTGGGTATGTCACACGTAATAGTACGTTTGAGTAGCTGTTATAACGGCAACTGTTACAGCAGCTACTTCTACGTCTGACGGCACCTTTACGCCTAATAAAATAATCTACTATTTTTCTATTTTATATAACGGAATAGCGCTATTATTAAACTCGCTACTGTATCGAAATGAGCTCATTTCGATACTAGTGCTGAAATGAAAAATATATAGTAATTTTTTATCCTAACGTTGGTATTGACAGTTGCCAATGTCAAAAATCGTAAACAAATCAACAAAATCCATAGTAATTTTTGGTAAAATATACAACCACTAATACATCAATCATAAAAATCAAACAAGGTTCAATTGTTTTTATCACTAATACCAACTCCCACCAATTTCCCTAAATATCAAATCTCGCATTTTTTTTGTAAAAAAGGGCACAAAATAGGCAAAATAGAAAAAGTAGTATAGAAAGCTCGTGTCAGAAGTCATATATTGCACTCGTCCTTTAGAAAACTCCCGACACCGCCGCTCGTTTTCTAAACTTGGAATCGTGTAATAATTGTCGACTTCTGACACTTGTTTTTTAATATACTATTTTTTTAAATTTATTATTTGACTCTATTATGAGATGGTGATAATCCGCCTCGGTTGCCATAAATTATAAGTTTTTATTACGCATTTTTAATTCACTAAAAAAATCTAGCATTTGCTCTATTGTATATTCAAATCAATTTATTATTTAGCCGATGTGACTATAAACCTTTCCGACTGCGCCGACTGTAGGTTCTGGTGGGAAGCTCGTCGTTGATATAAGATGGGACGACCAGTTGCCATGTTCATTTTAGTTCGTTTGGTGTAGTGTTTAACGTGGGTTGAATTGCCAGTGAGTTCCTTGTCAACAAACTGGAAATATTTTTGTTGGTAAGTTTTATTTATAATAATAAGAATATTTTATTTATTTTGTGGTATTTTCCAAAAAAATTATTGAAAATTAAGTGTTGCAAGTGTTTTTGTTGCGCTTAAGAAAAATGCGACGTTGCCAAGTATATTTATTCCCTGCACAATTCTCGAATACTTTTCTAGTATTTATCAACAGAATAACGACAACCAAAAATTAAAATAATTGGTCTTTAAGTCCAGGAAAATTAGTTGTATTTATTTGTACCGATTTCAATCTGTTTGTCTTATTGCTTAAAGTGATGTACGTTTATTTTTTTAGTTATAAATTGTCCAAACGACCACGTGGAATCGTGCCCATAGATTGTGGCAGGGCCGATCCTAGCTAACTATTAAGTCGGCTTTGTTCAAGCAATAAAATGCCGCCCTTTGAAAAACAAAAATATACAACATAAAATTATTTACCTCTTCAACATCAATAATACTACTTATCTGTGGTTTAATTAATCACTATAGAAATGCGATTCGTCTTGCTTTTTTAGCAGAAAAG
Source organism: Epicauta chinensis (assembly GCA_021725515.1). NCBI lineage: Eukaryota > Metazoa > Arthropoda > Insecta > Coleoptera > Meloidae > Epicauta > Epicauta chinensis. The sequence goes on along the minus strand of JAEDXX010000151.1, from coordinate 170,027 downwards.
TGTTTAATAGTGTCTTCAAGGTTTAAATTTACCACGATTTCTTGTTCGAGTTTTGTTAAAATATGGCATAAAATAAATAGACAAACTATTTAGTGTTTACCACATTCAGTGGCGGAACTAGCATCAAATTTTTGGGTGGGCGCATAGAATCTCAATTTGTCTTTTGAAATCATTTTCTCCGCTTTAATTTAAAAAACAAAGAGCTCACTTACGGCCGGTCTTTTATCTTGTTAAAGTTCATGTTATGTTAATCTTGCCTTTAAGTCTAAATTCTGTCTACTGAGTGCCTGTTGTTCGCATCCTCTTTTTCACAAAATCAATGTTATTATTTTAGTATTATTATTATTATTATTATTATTAGTATTACATACTTTACAATACACATATTTACATTCTTTTTCAACTTTCTTAGTATCACAAATCAACGCCAAATCTTACAAAATCAACACATTTTTTTCTAAAAACATTATCATTGGTTTCATTTTTCATGTTATTTGGCAGTTTATTATACAGCTGTAAGCCCTTGTAAAACAATGATCTTTGCATCTGTGTTGACATCACCCGGTTCAATCGAAAATCGTCAACATTTCTTAGTCCATACGGTTGACTTTCCCCTACATATCGTATTTGCTCGCATAGGTATTTAGGCGCATCACCTTGTTTTATCTTTTTTATGAATCTTAGAGTGTTGTATTGAAGTCTCTGTTTCACGTTTAACCATTTTAAATTGTCTAGCATTGCACTTATGTTAGTATATCTATCACATTTTAAAATTATTCGCATGGCTTTATTTTGAAGTTTCTGCAATCTTGCTAAATGGAGTGTGTTGCTACATGTATACAAAATAGTAGACCCGTATTCGAAGTGTGGTTTTATTATTGTATTATAAATAGTTATTGCTGTAGTTTTAGAAATTTTGTTTCTTATTCTTCCAAGAAAACCTATTTTTTTACCGATTTTTTTGAATAGGGTAAACCTCGCAAACGTGCCCCACCATTCAAGAAATTAAAATAAAAAAAATATATAATGAAAAAATATTTATTAGGTAATTAGGTTTAACCTTTGGCTGAATTTACGTAACAAAAACTAAAAATATCTTTAAAAATGCAACTGAAAATAACTGAGATCAACAATTTATAAAATTTAGGGTAGGGCACATTTCACGGATACGTCTGTCTAATGTGCCTCAGTAAAGCCTCTCATTTTGCAGTACTTTTCCCCTTTCCTTTTCCCTTATTTTTTGCACCACACTTATTGCATTTCTCTGGGTATCTAGTACAATCTTCATGTAACCAGCTGAAACACTGTATGCACTGAATCCAGTCACTTTTCTTCTTTGTCTGATAATATGTCTCCATACATTCTACACAAGTGTTCTCATTTTCATCAGAACACTCTTCACTGGATTCACGTAGTTGCAACTCTTCGTCAATCTCTGAAGAAGAAGAAGAAGAAGAAGAAATGTCCTTATAACCATTCTTTTTACGTTTTGATGGCGCTGTAACCAATTTTTTATGTTGAAACATCTTTTTTTCTTCAAATAGTTTACGAGCTGCTATGTGACTTTCTGATGTCAAGACTTTAACGTTTTGTTTTCTTTTGCTTACTTTCTGATGAATAGTAGGCAATGGACTGACTTATTAACCGAAAATCAATTTAAATACAGTTGGTTATGTAATCAAATATACACGACATGGATTGTAATTTCGTATGTGTATATTATACAGACTGTTTCAGCTTAAATGTACACCTTTCATAGATCCTTCAAGTATTAATCCTTTGCACTCCGTGTTCGCCGCATTTGCGACACGCGTGTTTATCCCACTCATCACTCTTAATTCTTAAACAATCAAATTTTAAGTCCTAAGTTTCTTCTTTTAGTCTTAAATATAAGCTACAATATGTTTTATTACAATATATGTAACAATAAATTGGTTTGTTTAATTGTAGCGACCGCATTTTACTTAAACATTAATGCATGCACTTTTTACTAATATAGCTCTGAACTTACTGGTTCCTACTATTGCTTATTAGGCTGGCGTGCAAAGGGTTAAAATATTCGAATGTAATCCTTCAAGAATATAAACTAGGTCAACTAAGGAATAGTTTCAGTAAAGAAAAATCACTAGTTAACTGTGTAATTCTGGAAAATCGACAATTTTTTTAAAAATTTATAATAAACATGTGTATTTTTAAAGAAGCAGCAACTTGTGTTGTGTTTTTCGATATTAAGTACCTACAAATTTTGTATTTAGATCGTCCAAGAGATATATTTCTAGACTTGAAATAAAATGAAAGACAATTTACGTTATAAAAAATTAACAGTAATATTCATAAGCAGGGCTTCGAACCGGAACTGTTGCCAAAACCGAAAAAGTCGATTTTTTCTGGAGCGAAAAATCGAAACTGAATCTAGCACATATTGCATTCTGCAGAGCTCCTAGTTGTACTGAAACTATTTTAGTCATATATGGTCATATTAATTATGTCAAGTCATATTTTTTTCATTTTTTAACTTTTCTATGGTGTCCCCCAAGTCTCCCAAATACAACCACATTATTGACGACTTTGTTTTTTAACTCATATGCCAATTGGGGTGGATTAGTTAGTGTAATACTAGATATATTTACCCTATTATTGGATAACGACTTCAATCTCATTGTTCCCCAACGTATCTACCCTAGTTTTGGCTTGCCCCCCTATAAAGATAGTCTACAATTGATGGGATTGGTTCATAGAATTTCAATACGGTAAATACAAAACAAAGATCCTTATTTTCCTCTAACATAAAGCTTATTTTGAAGAAACCACGAATTTAAAGCGATATTGTGAACCTTATATTAAATGAGCTTAAGGACAACTTTAGATAAAGCCAGCTTTGAGAGGAGGTTATGCTGATAAATACATGTGATTCGCTGACTGGTTGTCTCTAAATTTATGTTTTACCATTGGTTGTTTAATACTCTACAGATTATTTGTCAAGGAATGGCGAACTTGTATTCTCCTATACTGTATATACGTTATCTCTTTTCAAGCTTAGTAAGTTAATTTTACGTGCAGCACCTACCTTTCAGCGTAATCTACACAGTCCTCATATGGGTGAGAGGTCTGGAGATCTACCTGGATGTGAAAGTTGAAGGTGAAAGATTTGTGTCAACACTAGGTCCTTTGCCGTTTAATATTACTCTCTCTCTGTCTCTAGGAGTTGAGCAGGCCTTTCCAGTATTTAACAAGGAATACAGCTTAGCAAGTAGCGAAAATTCTTCACTTTTACCCAGAAAGCGCTGGTTCGACAATTACCTAAATATTTACCATCCACGCGCCAGGCCGATTTGTAGTAGACGGATGTGCAATAGAATTGTTGCCGTTAAAGAACAACCCTCGGTCCAGGGGAGGCCACAAATCTCCCGATAAACACAGCAAAAATAAATTATTGTCGAACTTGTAATAATTTTCCCTTATTGTAAGACAAAACATGCAATGGCGCCTTTTATGTAGGTACGTTTTGTATTATTACATGATTCTTTGGGCTGGGGCAATGTGCATATTTTCAGAGCCTACCCGAGACCAAAGCAAAACCGCCAGTTGTCTGCAGCAGCATAATTATAGAGACGATGTTTTTAGTGTGTCCCTTAATGGCCTTTATGTGTAGCATTTTATTAAAAGTAGGTTGTTATTATTGATTGAAAAAAAAATACAACTGTCTTAATTTTGACGAACTTGCTGAATATATAAACAATTAATTAATTCTATGTTACACCTTCAGACCTCATACTTTATTTTATTTAACAATAACCCTTACCATATTTACCTCGTTTCTGTTAAAATCCGCTGAATCAAGTGCAATAAGAACAGAATTACTTCCAAAATAATATCGACAGAACATTACAGAGCAATTTATCATTGAATAATGAACCTTATTGACAGATCTATTACGAAATATTGTATGTACCTAAGTGTGCAACACGGTAAAAAGACCATTGTTTAATTAATGCCATTTATTTATTGTTTTATTATTACATATTTCATTATTATTTTATTTAACAGCAATATGGCATTATCATTGAATTGTTTTCTCTGATACAAAGAGCAATATTTAGACCAATTATGTACAACAATCCTTATTGTATAGTCAGAGAATTCACTTAGGAGATTAAAGTTAAAGTAATAAATTAGGTACCAATAGATTCGATCATGAAATATGCAATGGAAAAGCACGTTTTACTCCAACAGGTAGGTGCCGACTTTTACAACTGCAAACACATCTGGTTACATCTCATTACACCTTTTCTTATCGGATTTATTGCGACCTAATTGTATTATTATATGATTTTAATCTTCTAAATCCATTCTTCAACGATATGTATATTTTGACAAATATATAGAAATGTGAACTGACTTAGGTATTGAAGATTTATTCTCTAAAATGATATCTGGCAATTCCACCTCTAGCAATTCTACCTCTAGCATGTCGACCTCTAGGTGCCTCATTTCTATCTGCTGCTTCTCTAGCAGCTTCATTTCTCGCTTCATCTTCTCTAGCAGCTTCATTTCTCGCTGCATCTCTAGCAGCCCTTTCTCTGGCAGCCCTGTGTAAAGCAACCTGATTTCCAACAACCCCATTAAAATTGGGGTCTAAGCGCCGCTGATAAAAAGTATCCATACTTTCAAATCGCCACTCAAAAACCATAACTACTGGTGGTACAACTAATTTGATTAGGATGCACATAATTGCAATAGCTATTTCTGGGTGTCTCTTCATAAAGCCTTGAAACCAGTCCCAGCCTGCTTGCTTCTTCTCCTTATTGAACCGATGTGGTAATTTTAGTTTATCTGCAAAGTCATAAGCAATAGACTGCAATCTAGATTGGTCCAAAGGAAATCCAATAGACTCCAGCTTTTTAATATGAGCTACAAGTCTCAACTCATTATTGTGTCCTAATTCCGAAGGTCTGCCAATCTTCTGTTTGCCTTTCCAAGAATGTGTCTTCGTAAAGTTCGCGACGGTATTTCATACAAATGACTCGCCTCATTCACTCCTATGTTTTTATTTATTACGTCCTCCACTGCTTTCAACATATTTTCTTCCGTCCATTTTCTAGGGTCTAGAGCTCTGACCTTTCCCATTTTCTGAAATATAAAAAATTGATTATAAAACCACAAAATTAACCACTTAATAGTAATTCCCACATGGGGCCCATTACCCGATGATAACCAGGGCACATTAGCAAATATTCAGTGTAATGTGCCCCACTTGATCATAATAGTAAACAATAGCAGAAACGGATCGTAATTGTAGGTATTGAAAAGATAAAAGATACTAGATTTGTAGAAAAACTTTAAACAAGTAGCATTTAATTAAGCAAACACATTAACTCAACATGCAAATAGATACAAAACAAATTGAAATGTTCATACATACCTTTTAGTCACTTTTTTTTCTCAAGTTAACTAAAATCCGGCACTGTGTTGTTACATCGCCGCCATACTGGTCTATACTGACTAGTTTGGTGCAAAGTAGCGCCAAATTTAAAATGTGTCTATTAGTTTTCCAAGTGGGGCACGTTATCGACTGGGGCACATTTGCCAGGTTTACCCTATATACTCAATATGCTCATTAAGTTTTAGTTTCCTGTCAATTATAAACCCGAGATATTTTATATGTTCAACTTTATTTATGACCGAGGTATTTGTTTCAAATGTTTCGTCCGAAATAATGTTAATTTCTAATATCTTTGTTTTATTTTCATTAAGTTTGAGTTTATTCATTTTTAACCAGTTATTTATTTTATTTATGTTATAGTTCATAATTTCACGACATTCTTCTTCCTTGTCTGCTATGGTATATAATTAAGGTATCGTCCGCATATAGTACTATGTTGCTCCTTTCTAATATATTTGGCAAATCATTTATATACAGGTTGCCAAATTGATCTACGTACATTAGAAGAAGAGTGGGAGGAAGTCTCCTCCTATTCACTGCATACAATTGTGTGGTCACAGTAGGAGGAGTCTTTTATGTTTATTAATTAGACACTTCTAGGGATGTGACATGGAGTGAAAAAATCAAATTTTCTTCTCTCTTTAAAATAAATGGATTCATAAAAAATTGATTTATTACGAAAAAATCGATTTCTGCCAGAAATTCTTTTTTTTTTAATTATTCGAAAAATTGTATTTTTTTGTTTATAGGTAAAAATAAAATTATCAGATTAATATTATCAATTCATTAGTGTGAAAATTGATTAAAATGTGTAGATAGTTTGGCTATATTGGTTTAAACCAACGTCGTGTATCTAATTTTTTTAGTTTTAATAAAAAAATTAGAGTGTAATTAATATAATCGATTATAAAAAAAATAATCGATTAATATAAAAATCGATTATTTTCTCACATCCCTAGACACTTCCCACTGTTAAGATACGCATACATTTGTCAAAGTTAATAGAATTGCAATAAATACGTGTGGAATTCAACTTATAAGAGATAACAATATCAACAATGTGTTGTCTCTGTTGTAAGCATTATGAGTGTTGAAAATCGTCCATATCCAACTACGATCATCACCTTCTTTAAATGTGTTAGACAGAGATATCTCTTATTCTTTTCAACGTTACAAACGATTCAATAGATAGTCATAACATCTAGTTGTCGACAATGGAATTTTGCACACAATGTATAATTTCTTAGAACTATTATCTGATAATTCGAAAATAAAGAAACTAGGCATCTGATTTTTCATTTCAATTTCATTTATTACTTATTAGATAGTATAGTTTTGTCTGGTAATTCCGTAATTGATATTTATGAATTTCCGGATAATTTACTTGTGTACGGATTTATTTCGTGATTCTATAAGTTGTTTTTTTTTAATAAATATTAATTGAAATTTGATTCTGAAAACAAACAACACATGTTTGTTGATATTGCTGTCTTAACAGTGGGCGTCTAACTAATTAATAAACATAAAAAACTCCTCCTATTCGACCTACTCTGACCACACAATTGTTCTATCGTATGCCGTGAATAGGAGGAGACTTCCTCCCACTCTTCTTCTAATGTACGTAGATGAATTTGGCACCCTGTATATTAGGGTGGTCGTTAAAAATTAAATTTTTTCAGCCGCCTCAAAAAAACCTTCCTTTTGAAAAAATACGGGGGAATTTTTTTCTTTTTTTTTGGACAACAAGAACACGTGTCGCACGGCCTTTGAAGATTATTTCTTCATGAAATTACAGTTTTTTCAAAATATCTCTTAAAGTAGACGGATTTGAGAAAAAATCATTGAAGCAATTTCATAGGAAATAAAATCCTCCACAAAAAAGGTCTCACTTAATTTTTTCAGAAACTTTATATTTATGGAGATATTTTTCAATAATCGACTTAATAACTCCATAAAATCAAAATTTTCAGACGTATAAACATATTTTTTTCGGAAATAAAAACGATTAAATTAATAATTGTAAATGTGACTTAAGTTACCAAATGGTTTTTATTTAAGAAAAAAATACTTTTATGTCTGAAAATTTTGATTTTATGAAGTTATTGAGTTCATTATTGAAAATATCTCCATAAATATGAACTTTATGAAAAAATCAAAAGATACCTTTTTGGTAGAGAATTTTATTTCGATGAAATTGCTTTCAATGATTTATTTCTCAAATCCGTCTAAAAAGAAAAAAATTCCCCCGTATTTGTTCATTAAAAGGAACGTTTTTTTAGGGCGGCTGACAAAAAATAATTTTTAACGACCACCCTAATATATATATATATATATATATATATATATATATATATATATATATATATATATATATATATATATATATATTAGACTGTATCAGAAAAATCGACTATTTTTTTTTTCGAAAGGCACCCTGCAAATATTGTTTAGGAGGTCGAAACAATGGTCCTGTGAAAATATCAGCTCTTAATTTTAATATCTACAAGTGCCTCATCGCGATTTTCTATTTCCCATTTGATTAACATGGGAAATAGATTCTCTTGCACTTTGGAATTTTATAGCTCACATTTGAAACAATATTTCGAAATAACTAAAATACAGGCTTATACAAAATTTACCGCTCTACAAAAAAGGTCTCTTAGAATTTTTTGATATATTTAGTCCTTCAAAATTTATTCAAGGTTAATGGTAAATTTTTACATTTTTCCAATTTTTTGACGTAACCATCAACTTTATGGAAAATTTTATAGAACATTTTTGTAGAGCATTTTATTCTCTATAACTTATCTTTATAAAAGTTTTTGATATTTTTTACAGGTCGAAAGTTATTTGACTAACAGTACTAAATGCGAAAATATTACTAGAAATTACTAGAATAAAAAAAATCAGTTCATTGCAAATAACTTACGACCTGTCAGAAATATCAAAAACTTTTATAGGCATAACTTATAGAGAATAAAATGCTCTACAAAAATGTTCTATAAAATTTTCCCAAAAAGTTGATGCTTGTGTCAAAAAACTGGAAAAATTTAAAAATTTATCATCAAAGTTGAATAAATTTTGAAGAAATAAATATATCAAAAAATTGTAAGAGATCTTTTTTGTAGAGCGTTAAATTTTGTATAAGAGCGAAGTTCAGTCATTTCGAAATATTGTTCTCAACGTGAGCTATAAAATTCCAAAGTGCAAGAGAAACTTTTTCCCATGTTAATCAAATGGGAAATAGAAAATCGCGATGAGGCACCTGTAGACATTAAAATTAAGAGCTGATATTTTCACAGGCCCATTGTTTCGACATCCTGAACAATATTTGCAGGGTGCCTTTTGAAAAAAAAAATAGTCAATTTTTCTGATACAGTCTAATATATATATATATATATAAACAGCAGTGCAGTCAAGAAAAATTGCGATCATTTTCTTATCATTTCCTATGTCTTTCCATTTACTAATGACATAGTTTACTGTTGTCTCACACGAATGTTTTTTACGGAAGCCTGATTGAAACTGGGAAAGTATATTACGCTCCTCTATATACATCTCCAATTGAATTTTCACCACTGTTTCTAGGACCTTTTCACAAGTTGTCAGAGTGTTTATAGGTCTATATTCCTCACATTTCTTTGTATTTGCAACTTTTCTAATTGGTGTTATCATTGTTTTTTTCCAATTGTCCGGAAAACATCCAGTCTCCAACGAAGTATTTACTATTTTGCATAAAACGTTCCCGATTTCATTCCAGTTGTCTATAATAATTGTATTTGATATTTTATCATAATCAGTCTTATTTTTCATTTGTTTTATTAAATTATATAGTTCTAAATTACTTATTATACGGAATGTAAAAAAATCAGTCACATTGTATGTTATTGGATTCACAAATTGTACATTCTCTATCGATTCCCGTACACTACGAATGCTATGTACAAAATAAGAGTTAAATTTATTGGTAATATTATAGCTATCATTGTATTCCACATTATCAAATATCACAGATTTTATCATACCTTTGTTATCATTTAGTACTAGATTTTTTATTTCTCTCCATATTTGTTTTTGGTCCAATGTATTACTAATTATTATATAATTCTGCATTAAAAGTTTCTTTACTATATTTAAATATTTCAATTATTTTTCATTCCTTTTGTAGTCGGTTATTTACATTTGGGACTATAATATCCATCATTTCATGGTCCGATATCTTGTTTTTTTCTAATGTTATTTACTACCGTATTAAGATTATTCGTTATTACGTAATCAATTATGATTTTAGACATTTTAGTTACTCGTGAGTATTCATTTACTAACTGCCTTAGACCATTGTCATGAAGTATACTCTTAATTCTATTTTTATATGTGTAGTCTCTCGACCAGTCTATATTAAAATCACCGGTTATTAACATATCACAGTTATTTAGATTATTATCACAAATTTCTTCAATTATTTGTTCAAATACATTACAAATCTCAGCTTCACTATTACTAGGTGATCTATAAATTGCGCCAATTAATATATCTTTCAAAATAAAGTATTTATATACATGCATGTGCGTTTAGCACTTACTCATTGTAAGAGTGTCGGAATCCCGGTCCGCAGGTAACCCCAGGATGTTCACAACCATGCGGCCTTCTAATAATTTTTCGTACTCTGTGAGTGGAACCTCCTTTAATGGCCCTCCACCAGTTTTAAAACGTTCTTGCCTGTTGTTGGCTATTGTCTTTTGAGGGCTAGTTTCATGGCCTCGTATTTGTTTCTAAGAACAGATGCCGTCCGTTCAACCCCAGTCAGGGCCATAAATTCCTGGGCAATTTCGACCCATACCTGCTCTTTCTCCTTCCACGTAACGGCATTTGTTCTTTTGTTCTCGAGAACGTTCACATGGCGTAGAACCAATTTCACAATGACCGCTTTTTCCTTTTCAGAAAAATTTTTGGATCGCGGTTTCCTTGATGTTTTTTCCTATAAATATGTTAATATATGATTAGAGATGTAAGAACAATAGTTTATTGTACTGTTCCACTTACCATAATTATACACAAAAAATTACCTTTTTAATTAAAATAGGGAAACAACGGGTACGACTACTACTTCTATTGTTATTACTACTTCTACTGCTACTATTGTTACTACTTCTATTATTAATACCTAATAAATAACTAATTACTAAATAAAATATATATGTATATATATATATATATATATATATATATATATATATATATATAATTCAAAAAAATATCTAATAATAAACTAACGAATAACTAAAAAAGTAATTAAATAAACTAATACAAACGTAATAACTAAAGAAATAATAAGTATTAACTATAACTAATAAAAATAACAATAATACAATAAAATAAAAATTAAACTATTAAACTAACGACAAAGAATAAAAAACCAAAGTACTATACTAACTAAATATGAAATAAATAATAAAGAAAATTACAAAGCAAACAACGAAAACAAAGAAAACCTGACTACTTCGAACTACTGAAAATACAAAAATAAACAACCCTTGGAAAATGAGAACGATGCCCTGGTTACAGGCGTTTTTAACTTAAGCCCTTGTGGCTCCGCAGATTGTACTTCAAAGCATCCCAGAACTGATTCGTTCATACCTTAGCATTATAGATCTGATTGGGTTGGAACAGTAATTGCCGCCAAATGTTAAACTCGTCATTTGAATTGGGGAATGCTTTTTTTCGTCGTACTTTCTTTCCAACACCACAGGTAATGTAGGTAATATAAATAGCTTAAATAGATTAACATTGTTCCAACAAACAGCGTAACAGTAGTGCTTTCTGAAACAGTTATTTATGAATAGTATCCCCAAGAATAAATAGTAATATGTAATACTTCCTGTAACTGCAATTATACCCTTCTTTGTACAGTTGTTTCAATTCAAATTTCTATATATTATACGTAAAAAGTTCATTGCTAATCTTTAATTTTTTTTTGTGTATATGAAGTATTATCACTTTATCTCTAACCTCACTTTTCAGCTATCTTTTTTTAACGCATATCTTTGATTCGCTATCCTTTTAGAAACGGTGGTACCAACACCATAAAATTTCGTGTAACTGTCTGTTAGTTGACAGACACATAAGAGACGCTTTATGTTAAAGTTCATTTTAAAATGTGACCGTTATTTTAAAGTGAACTTTAATTTAACAAGAAGATAAAAGACCGGCCGTTAATGTAGCATGATTCTCCAATTTTGATAAAATTAATTAATTCTGCCGCTATATCAACAATGTTTATCGATTTTGTTATTTTAGATTCAATGTTTATTAATGCTAAATATTTTTTTCAAATAATATAGAATGTACAAAAAAGAACGGGCAACTACCTACTGAAACGATTGCAGAACTTTACTCGATCCGACTGCTTGGTTTCGCATTCGGTATCACCAATTGGTCTTCATTGCTTAGAGTCTTATTTCACAAACACATACACAAACCAATTGACACACCCCCGCAAGTGTTCCTAGAGATTTGAATAATATTAAATACACCCCGTTTTCCAATTACGGCACAAAAGCGCATTATGCGGCGTAATGCCCAGCATTGGGTGTTCCAATCATGGAGTCTATACATGAAGCACGATCTCAAATAGGATAAATTGACAAAATCTGTCCCAAACAAATCACCACAGGTGTCGCTAATGTTCCTTTTGTACTGCTCATTATAATAATGCTGGGCATTATGCCGCATAATGCGCTTTAGTGCCGTAATTGGAAAACGGGGAATGTTTCTATCTAATAAATGTTATGTCTAATATAGATCTATATACAAATAATGTCATTCCATGACCAACCTTAGTAACTAACTCCTCTGAGGGATAAGTTAGTCTCGCCTGATCATCGGATAACTCTTTCAACGCAATATTCTGATTACATGGAAGAGAAGCGTCGGAGGAGAGAATGTCTTTACATTTAGTGCAATTACTCTTAGCCAGAATATTGCGAGCAATGCTGCCACTGACATAAGCGACGGAAAGTGATACAATTGTGCCAATAGACACACCATTGGCGATTTCTGTTACGATCTCGTTGTTATTTTTCGGATCAATCATGCCAGTCACAACATCCTCATTCATCGTGTTTCGCTCTTCCTCCACATCAAAAAAACTTTGCAAATTGCTCAAAATATCCAAATCATCTGCCTCGCAATTAGTCCCATGCAACTTCTCGCGAAGAAGGGAATTCATGATTTGGCTTCTTAAACAAGATCCAAATTGCTGTACTGTGGGGTTGTCGTTGTTGCCACATCCCGATCGAATAGCCCCAAACAAATTCTCAAGGGGGTCTTGATTTAACGCTCTCGTCCGTAGCTCAGTGATCCCTTTTTGCCGGACAGTATGCCAGACCCCTTTCATTGCGTTTATTGTTGTAAGCCAGCCATCCTAAAAAAATATCGACAATTAGTAAGAATTAAATTGCGTAATGTGTTATAAAATTACCTGCGAAGGGGGTCGACGAGTCGCTCCTACAAATGACCAGTTGTCAATACATTTGTAGGCCTCGTCCCAGAACTTCAAGTGACAAGAGTTGTCCGTTAGTGATGTTCGGAAGGCCCCAGGCACATCTATTAACAAAAAATTTCCACAGATGTGATTTCATTTCGATCAATAGTAGATCGTTTAAAATAAAGTGTCATTTGTTTGTATTGATATATTTATATTAGTAACTCATCAATACGACACACATTTTAGACATTATTAAAAAAATATACCACTCACCTGAAGAGCCGTTTCCATTAAAAGTGTCGAATAAATTGTTCACGAACATCACCAACGTTGAAGTTCCGATGGCATCCGCCGGCAATACACCTATTAACAAACGACAATTAAAATTTTGGTTTAATTACTTAGATATACAATGAAATTTACCTGAACAAATTTGTGACTCAAGGAACGCGGCCACAGATCTACTCATAACTTGGGCAGCCAGTGATACCTTCATCGCAGATTGGTTCACTGGTGCCAGATGTTGGTTTGTTAATTTGTTGAGTACCTACAACAGATAATTGAATACAAATAAATATACAAAAAACTGTATCATATAATAAATTTAATTTATCTTACGTGATAACCGGGCCGCTGATTCTTGTCCAATTCGTATAGTGTATTTATGTGGGACCACTGAGCTGTTAAGCTGACCTCCTGATCGGCAATGATGGAAGGAAACTGGAGGGGATATTTTCGTAAGAGGTTCCGTGTGCATTTGAGGAGATGTGGAGGATCGAAGATAGTAAAAACTTTACTATCCCCGTGGATAAAAAAGGGATGGGAAGCGGTAGAGCCCATTTTTCGAAGGGTACCGACGTTAACTGCGCCCATGTCGCATATGGTGGCAACAACACTTGCACCGACACGCTGCAGTGAGTCAATGGCCCCCCGAATAATGAACTCCAATTCCTCCGAGCAAATATTCCCTTGTGTGAAGTAGTAAGCAACTGGTTGCTTCCACTTCGCCACAACACCCTGGGCCATGAAGACAAGAGCATGATTGGCAATTTTGCCTTTCCTACCCAGGTCTCCAAGGTCAACAATGCCGTCGATACCATCTAAAGAAAAATTATACTGAACATGCTCCCTTATCGACATTTCGTCAAAGACAAGAGAGCATATCCGTTCTTCTTCTTTCAATGTAGCGAGGCATCTACCAAGGTGTTGGAATAGATGCTCATTTATCCCAGGATGAAATGGAACTTTGCTAAGGAGGCGGTTAAGAGTAGTAGGTGAAGGAAGAGACAGGAATCTTCGAAGGAGTTCATAGGATCTAGGGCTTCTTTTTAAAAGGGATAAGGCGGTTAGTTTTTCATGAAGAGTCCATCTCCTCCCTTTTGGTAGCCGTTTAGCGGCCCTTAATTGTGTCATGAAGAAATTTTTTGTAAATGACGACATATTTTGGAAGATGTTGTTGCAGACACCTTCAACGTCTGATAAATCAGAAATTTTATTTTTGTATTGTTTTGCCTTTTTTTAAGTTCTCTTATATATCTTGATTTGTTTTTCAGCGTGCGATGTAAGCGTTGCGTTTTGGAATCGCTGTTCGCACGCTGAAAAACAGAAGAACTCGAAAAGAGAGAAGATGGACAAGGAAAATTGGAGATGGATAGGACAGGACAAACACTGCCGACTTCGGAAGTATTTATTTCGTTTACGTGTGGAACGGCGTTCCGATTTAAAATCCCACTTCCGGAATATGAATACGAGCTTGCATCGAAATGCTTCGTGCAAATTAATTTATTTTTGAAAAAGGTCGCGTCTTGATTTCGTGTTGCCAAAATTCGAATCCATGTTTGACGCCTGAAAATTAATATTTATTTAAATAATGTCAAAATGAATGTATTTAATTGAAATATGTTTAAATGAATGGTATTAATCCTTAAATTGTTACGCCGCAATTTGTCTGCTTCATATAGTGCATTCTATTGTTTATAGACAGCATATATTATTATTTAAAAAATAATACTTTTCAAAAAAGGGATTTGTAACGCATTTTTCCATTGTTGGACGGATTTCACAACAACAAAAATGCTGTTCATTTTTCATATATCGTGAAGTCTTAAAACAGAAACATATTTACTTTTCGATGTTACTTGGAAAATAATGTAACCATATCTTCTCGCTGCGTTGCTGCCCACAAATTATGCAGCATTTCCCTACGAAAGTAGTCCGGTTAGTTATTGTTACTATCGTAATTTTCGCAGAAACGTTTGATTTATAAAAAGTGATTATAAAAATTAACGGGTTACCTAGATGGCTGGACATTTCGATATTTCTTTTTATTAATTAATTGTCTATATAAATGTTCTTTTTTCACTATTTTTGTTCTACACACAAGAAAACAACAACATAAACAAAGAACTTAGAGACTGTCGTTAGAAAATATGGAAACATTGTAAAATCGAAAGTCCCAAATTGACCCTTAATTAGTGGCATATTAGTGAAACATAAACAAAACTATTGCAGAAATTTGAAACTGAACAGCCACATCTGTTTAGACCTGTCCCAATGTAGGTAGATTTTTAAGGGATCAATGCATTAGAGAATACAATTTGTATCATTTGTATTTTTAATTTAATAATCTTCACTTATAGGCCTATAATATTTACGTATGTATTCTTTTGTTTTGTGATTTTGGTTAATATTTAACGTTTACTGGTAACAAATTTTTATTGCGGGGGAAGAGAGGGTATACGTTCTGTATATTGGTTCTATGGTTTTTTTAATACACGATTTTTCTTAAAAATGTCTGTAGTATATTATTAGTTTTCTATATTTTACAACTGTAAACGACTCTTGACATTAAAACAAATTAAATGGGCCCTGGACAACATAGTGAACATAGAACGCAAACTCCCTGTATTTTTTTTGTCTAGACGCCATCTCTAATGTGCTGAGGAGAACTTATATTACTTAGAATAATTTTCGAAATGTTATAAATTTTGTTTATATTTTTTATAAATTCCAAATTGCAATACTTCAACTTTCTATTTTGTAAATTGTATTCCCTTTCATTTATTAAACTGTGACATTGATCAGTTTCAGAATATTTACATGTAATTTGGGTCCTGCAATTTTCGCAGTTTAAATTTTTCAGTGTTTTATAAATGCAGCCTGAAACGTAACCAATGACACTTTTATGCAAATCTTTTTCAAGTCGAAATGGTGGTAATTTTGAAATTTTTTCATAAATGGAGCATATCTCTACAAAATTGTCAATATTTTCTGTACAGTAATTATTTTTTCGCTGGTTATTAATGGAACCTCTAATGTTAAAAAGATCTGGCATTTTTGTTGCTTCACAGTTTCGTCCTATTGAATTTTTTCCACAAAAATCCCGAATAAGAAATGATTTAAAACTATCTCGAAACTGTAAATCTGTTGGATTTACATTACGACGTCTTTGATTTCTAATTTTGCCAAAATAGTTTTCTATAACGTCTTGATTGAATGATCGTGGCAAGAAAAATCTACATTGTCCACTTCCAACTAATATTTCGTACAAATCTGATAATCCTTCTAATGTTCTTACCCAGTTAGTTAAGCTTGGAGCCCTCAATTTCCTCCAATCTGGATAAACGAAATACATCTTATTTAAATTTTGAATCGCTTCTTTCCAAAATTCGATGTGTCCTGAAGTTTTATGTACCCCGCCAGATAAAGGTTTTCCGTAACGATCAAGCAAGGTTCCCCCATTTACACTGTCGAACAATTTATCAAAAAAATTTATAATTCTCGCAGTTCCCAAAGCTTCCCCCGGCATATCACCTGTAAATAATTAGTAATTAGTATTCTCATATTTTTGTCTTTTTTGGTTAAAATAGTATTACTTACCCATTTTAATAAGCGAATTGATCGTTGAAGCCATCGAATGGCTTAAAACTTGCGTGGCATAACAAACTTTCATTTTCTGGATTTTGTGAGGGATAACTAGACATGTGCGCCGCCATGAAACGCCGCCGCCGCCGATAAAATACCAACGCCGATTGCCGCCGCCGATTAATACCTACGCCGAACGCCGCCGCCGATTAATTCTTTCCACTTTAACGCCGCCAACAATTTTTTTCAACAAAATACGTTGCTTTGATATGTTGGAATTTTCTCATTTTACGTACATCAACAAAAATGTTGATACTCGTTGGACTATTTGCTGATAACAATAGTTCCCAGTATTATATAATATGAACAAATTAAGTATTGGCTAAGATGATATACCTAATGTGATCGTGATATACTTAGGAATTGTTTTGACAAAGATCTGAATTATTAACGGCTTATTAACATAGAGATATTATAAATAAATATGCGAATATTATTATATATTTCAATTAATTCAATCAATTTGAGCTATTAAGCCTATTTATGCTATATTCATATAATATTCTATGAACTGTTAAATAAGCAAATAGTCAGCAAAACAAAAAACAAAATAAAATCACGTAAACTGTATATAGATAATATTCTTATATTGGATCTGAGCTTGAATAATAAACATTTAATTCTAGAATAATCTGGAATTGGGTGCAAATAGAAAAGTGATAATCCGTCTTATTGTTAGTTTAACACTAATTTAAAAATATCAGTACTGAAAAAAGACGCCGCCATTTTTTATAGACGCAACGCCGCCGCCGCCGAAAAATAACTTTTCAAACGCCGCCGCCGCCGATTGGTTTTGTTCATGCCGCCGCCGCCGCCGAATTTCAATTCGGCGCACATGTCTAGGGATAACATGTAAATCAGTTATTTTAAAAAGTGCTCTAAGTTCGTCACATGCTGCATCTTTATAGTAAGCTGTTACTATGTGTTGCCAGTTTGCTTTGAGAATTTTTCCATCTAGTTCCCAAACTAAATCTTTTGTTAACAAATTGTTTCTAATGCCTTTGATTAAATGAGGTGTATCAAAAAGGGGTATAATTTCTTGACTGTCAAATATTAATCTTCTTTTTAATGGTTGATGTTTCATTAAATATGTTTTTCTAGATTCATTTAATAAAATATTAATGGCCGCTTCATTTGGTTGCCCCCCTGATCACAAATTGTAACTATAATTTTGAGTCCGCAATTTAGAACTTCTTTAATCAAACATTTGATCAATTCCACTAAAACGGAAGATTTTGTAGCTGACGAAGAAAATCCAAAATATATTGGTTCTTGCCATTTGTTGAAAATTCCACGTAGGTAAAACACAAGAACTTGATCGGCAGTCTGTAATTTTTGAACATGTCCAAAGTCTTCAAATCCATAGAACTTATCCTTATGTCTGTCGTAATCAGCATGGGGCGTAATAGACATTTCATCAAAAATTAATGCACAAAGTTCGTCTCGATTCTTCAAATTTAGAGTGGCCTCTCTCAAACTGTCAAAAATTAACTTATTTACACCGGGCTCAAGAGGAACTATATTTAACAGTGATATAATGCTTTGTCTTGTTGGAAGAGCAAAAAACTCTCTTAATGTATTGTAGGCTCTGCCGGATTGTTTATAAAACACCAATGCTAAAATTTTCTCGTCTGTTGTGTATCTACGCCCTTTTGGTTTAATATTTTTGTTCTTCAGTTGTGACAGACAAAATTTTATTGCGTCTTGACCCAAAATTTTGCTTTTTATATTAACATTAAATTTTGTATAAAGTTTCAAACGCTGTCGGTACTTTGCAAACCGAATTTTACTTCTGCGTGCTTGGCGCATATATTGTTGAACATTATCCAAAACTCTTATTTTCCTCATGATGTTTGACCCGGCGCTAGGGTGTAAGGCGCCTGCCTGCAAAACTGTCATAGGCGTCATTCAGATAATTTTTTTAAATTTAATATTATTTATTTATTAATTTTACTTATATCTTTTGGCAATCATACAAAATTTAGAAAAACACGATGTAAATAGTTGAAAGAAAATTTAATTCTCCTTGTTTTAATTTTTACAAAATTATCAATGACATTATTAACATCTAATTTATTACATAGTATATCATTTTCTATTGAAATTAATGCTAGACTATCGAATCTCGTCTGTATCTTGGTTGTTCTTAAATATGTTTTAATTAAATTTAATATTGAAAATGAACGTTCGCCACTTGCTACCCTTACTGGAGCTGTTAATAAAATTCTCAATGCTATTGCAAAATTTGGAAGAGATAAATGATTTGAGATCATAAATTGAAAAATTTCTAATGGATTTTCTGGTTTTGTAATATTTGTATACCATCTGTGTCGGTCCGGTCATCTTTATTTCAAGTGTTGGCCAAGAACACCCGGAGACAATGTATCCGGCTAACATATGTGTTAATTGACTTGTTTTTCGTAATCTTGACCAACACTTGTGGATGTGACACCAGATGTTGTATGAATTTCACTAGCCCTATTCCTTTAGAAAAACTAGGAAAGCAATTGTTTACAATAGTAATACCGAATGTGAGCACAATAAGACACTATCCTACAACTAATAGTCAATAGACAATAATAAAATCGTTACACTTTAAACAGCAAATCAGTGAAAACAGTTATATTTGATTTGATTTTTTTATCAACCAGTTAATTTCTTTTTACAAATTCACGTAGCAATTATTATATATACGACGCCATAATTTTATTAAATACATCATTTTTATTTCAAGCATTGGCCAAGAACTCCCGGTGACAACGTATCCGGTGAACATAATGCCTTCCGTATGTGTGATAATTGACTTGTCTTTCTTGATCTGGACCAACACAAACAACAAATGTGTTGTAAACATAGATTAGCCTCAGATTAAAATTCAAACCACATTTAAAAAATTAATATTCCATTTTGTATAACACAAGCAAAAAAAAAAGATTTTCAAAGCTCATTTGGTTGTTTTTAGGAACTTGGGGGACACCATAAAAAAGTTAAAATATGATTTAATATGACTTGTTGTAAATAATAAGGCTATATAGACTAAAAGAATGTACAGTCATAAAAGTATGTAAATGTCGTTGTCGCCGCCGCCGTCGAGTTGCCTCCGCCGCTCTCACTTTTACTAGCTAACTGGGGGCGGCGGTAATGATGAGAGGTACATACTCTAAAACGTATTTTGATCATATTTAGTCATATTAGTTGTAATAAGTTATATTTATTATTTTTTTTTAAATTTTTATACGATGTCTCCCAAGTTCCCAAATACAAAAGTGGGGGCGGTGAAGGCAGTTCGACGGTGGCGGTAACGGCGACATATACAATATGCTTTTAAACATTGTATTGTATATTTCTTACAATTAGGCATATTTTATTATATTTATTTATATTTTTTCGGGTGTCCCCCAAGTTCCCAAAAACAACCATTTTCAAAAGCATATCTAATAAAATAATTACGGGAATTTTTTTTCCATGGATTTTCGTTTATTCAAGTGTGTAGAAGGTATGTAAATTTTTTTATTTCTTAATATTGACATTTAATGGGTTAAAACTATTTTTAGCGCTATTTTCGCCTCAAAATTAAAATTGTAAATATTGGTGGTAAAGGTCCAGTACGTAGGGCTTTTTTTAGGACATTTCCTCTTTGAGAATCTTTTTTCAAATTTCGAATATCTTTAATAGTTTCCGAGATATTTGCAAAAAGCAAACCCCCATTTTTTTTACTGTATTGTTGCGCACCTTCAAATTTTTAATAAAGTTTCTAGAAATCATGAATGAGCCCTGGATCATAATTTTCGGTGCCCTTGAAAAGACATTCTCCAAAATGGCTGATCTTGACTATACTACTATTAGGATCTAAACAAATTCTAAGACACCCATTATTTTTTCTAACAATTATGAATGAATTGACCCAATGCGTTGTTTTTTCAACTTTTTCAGTTATTTTTAATTACGTGAATTCTTTTAGGTGCTTTTGGAATTGGTTAGCTATTGCGAATGGAATTTTCCTTATGAGTTTTGTAACTGGTGTCCCGTTAAGGTTTAATCTATGTGATACGGCTTATTTATTTTCCCCATACCCTCGAAAACTGCTTTGTATTTGTTTGTTTTTTCTATATTATTAATTTGTTGTGAGTCTGTATTAATTTTTACTGTTTCTAAATCGGTTATGATGTCTAGTTCCAAGATAGATCCATTATTATTGTTATTGACAAAAAATGTTATTATTTTACTTTTATTTCTAAACTTAATTTCTAGTTTACATTTACCTAATATTGGAATTTTTTGTTTAAATTGATGTAAGTCAATAACATTTTATTACATTTTTTCATTTTTCTGATTATCGCCGCGATTTCTTGGGAATTGTTATTTGTTGATGCTATTTCAATTAATTGTTTTTGGGATTCTTCCGATCGTATGTAGAATTTGACCGCTTCATCCAACGACATGTCTTTATTTTGAAGTAATTTTTCTATTATTTCTTCATCTTTGATTCCCACAATCAATATGCTTTTTAACAATTCATTTTTTAATTTATGTTCCCCAAATTCACAATCATTGGCTTTACTTTTCAAGTTAGTAATCAATGGTACTATCCCCGTTTTGTTTTGATGTAAAAAAGTGTCTTAAGTAATACGTGAGATTTTTCTTCGGTACAAAGTAATCTTGAAATTTTTGAATTAGTATTTCTAATTTATCTTGTTCAGTGTTATACATGTACTTACTTATACAGATACTTTACTATTAATTTACTATTAATTCAATAACCAATCAGGTGCACGCTATAGCGGCAGAACGGTAGGCGGGGAGGAAGTCCTATCGGTTGTTCAAGGTCACTCATTGGACTTTGCGTTCTATGTTTACTATGTTATCTATCCCCGTTTTCTAATTATCAGAGCACATTGCGAGCCATAATAGGAAGAGATTAGTTTGAAAATGTACCGCATTCTTGTAAACAAAAAATAAATTGTAAATTATATACAAGGAATTTAATTATATACAGGTAACTGACAGCCGTTTAATTAATTGTCTACTAATTGTACAGCTTAATTAGTTCTTAATTTTATTTAATTCAAGTTTTAAGATGCGCATAACATCACATCATAGGTATTTCGAATGCCCGATTGTGCGATGCGTTGCGATAGTTGGAACACTCAATGGTGGGCATTATGCCGCATAATGATTATGTACAGTTAAAATTTAAGCAGGACGTGTCACTTATCGGTATGGTAAAAAGTATTTTTTAAGTAAATATCAACAGAACTAGGCTTTTTGATTTTATGGAATTCCAATCATGTTGCTTTCTAGCACATTTCTTGGACGTATCTTCAGATGAGAGAATGTGAAGCATTTTAGAGTATTAACATTTAATTAGAAAAAAAATAAAACTGATAAATGATAAGGAAGTAGTATTGTTTGTGTACTATAAAACATACAACATTTAAATAAATAACCATTTATTTTCAAAGGTAATAGCATCAGCTCTACAGTTTGTATTACCGCAAATTTACTCGCATGGCAAGACTTCTACTATTATTAGCATTCAGGCTATTATAATTTGTATTGAACTTATCTTTAAGCGTAAAAAATATTCTACTTTTTATGTACAATTTTAAAATTTTGTAGAATATATTGTGGCAAGTGGGAATATTAGGAATTGGATATGTTTGTTGCACAGATTTTAGAAAATTTTCAAAAGTTATAACATTACTTATAATTAATGTTTCATTATTTCTAAATTCAGTCTCTACTCTACATATACATTGAAATAATTCCAAATTGGGATAAACTAAACAATTTTTTTTATACTCCTTCAATTTGACAAATAAGCTCAAATTTGTTGTGTTTTCTGGTACAGTTTGCACACTATTGAAACTCGTAGAACAATTAGAAAAGTTATTTCTAAGTTTAGGAATAACACACCCGAGTAAATAATATATGGAGGTTTGTAAGTCGCTTTTCGATTTCAATTGAAAAAGATTTATTACCAATGTCTTAATTAAATACACTCACTAAGCTGTTCAATTTCTTCGGTAGAATTTACCAAGTTTTTATTCAACTCATTGCATTGTGGTTTTTCGTGGTCCACTCGGATGAATACATGCGAACAGGTATTTATGTCTCTGTGGACAAAGATCTTGTTATTCGCGTGATTACTAGCGGGCACTGGCCGTAGTGTCTGCATTGTGGCACGTAGTTTAGCTGCGAAGGTGCTTTCGTCGATCGGCGTTGGTGTTGATTCCATAAACTCTCCAGGAACTTTTGAATATTTTCCAAATACCAGCTCTGCCGGTGTACACTGCATGTCTGCTTTACTGACGTTTCTCAGCGCCAGAAGGATTAGCGGCAAGGACTCTGACCAGTTGTCGGACGTGGCGACCATAGCATTTGACTGCAGGTGATAAGCCGTTGTTTTGATGTGCTTCGTGCCCAGCAGCTTCATCAAAAGGTTGACTCAAATTGATGTCCTCGGTCAGTAGTTATTCGCTTAGGTACACCGTATCGAGCGATCCATTGTGAGACGAGTGTTTGGGCCACGGTCTCTGCTGTGATGTCCACGATTGGAATTTCCTCGGGCCATCGGCTGAATCTGTCGATTAAAATTAAAATGTATTTAAAACCGTTAGAGGGTTTTAATGGGTCCACTATATCGACGTGGATATGGGCAAATCTTTCATCTGGGGTGTCTATCGGCTGTATTTGTGATAGTGTGTGCCTGTTGACCTTTGATCGCTGGCATAGTAAACACTCTCGCGTCCATTTAGCATAGTCTTTTTTTAGATTTTTCCATACAAACTGAGCTCTAATTAACTCAGTTGTGGCTCGTCGGCCAGGGTGTCCCAAATTATGAAATTTCAAAAATATGGTGCGACGATGAGCCGGTGGGATGTATGGACGGATTTGATTGTTAGTGACGTCACAATAAAGTTCATCGGTTAAAGTAGGAACTTTCACTTTTTTTAACGTTAACCCGGTGTTGGCACTTTGAAGTAATTGTTGTAGTTCGGTATCATCCGCTTGGTCACGGCTGATATCGGTGAAACTTATGTCACTCGTATGTTCGATCGCATTTACCGCATTTCGCGAAAGATAGTCTGCCACTATGTTCTCTTTTCCCGTGATGTGCTGTATGTCCGTGGAAAATTCACTTTTAAAAGTCAGTTGTCTTGTTTTGTTTGAAGGCGAATATCAATGGTTTGTGGTCAGTGAATATCGTAAAGACCTGACCCTCAAGGAAATGTTGGAAATGCTTTATGGCTTTGTATATTGCTAACAATTCCCTGTCATATGCACTATATTTTAATTCGGGAGCTGTTAATTTTTTTGAAAAGAATGCGAGTGGTTTCCACTGGACATCCTGGTATTGTTGAAGGACTGCACCCACAGCACTGTTGGAAGCGTCTGTGTCTAAAACTAAGGGTGCTTCTGGCACTAATAATGTCGCGGCAGCCAATGACAATTTACACTTTTCGAAAACTTCGGCACTTTGTTCGTCCCAGTGTATTTTCGTTGATTGCGTCCCTCCTTTCAAAAGATCATGCAGTTTCGCTTGCACTTGTGCTGCGTCGCGTATAAAGCGTCTATAAAAATTCCGTACCCCTAAGAATTTTCGTAGTTCTTTTATTGTTGAGGGACGAGGAAATTTTTGAATTGAACGCACTTTGTCCGGTAACGGTCGCGTTCCGGTCCCGTTTATTACATACCCGAGAAATGGTACCTCTGGTTGGCCGAATTTGCACTTTTCGTGCAAATCGTTTATTACGATACCGTACTTTTGAAATCTTTCGAACACGCACGATAAATGTTCTTCATGCTGCTGTTGGTTGGCGGAGGCTACGAGCACGTCGTCTAGATAGGTAAATGTGAAGTCTAGGTCGCGAAGCACTTCATGCATGAATCTAAATTCTTTCTTAGCTGCTGTCAACTTCTCGGGTGGTAAGCGGCGTGGTTTGGCGTATACGGGGGGGCCGGTGGTCTCGATGTGGTGTTCCACTGGGTGTTTAATGGTTGTGCCGTGTGCCGCTGGCTTTATGAGTTCTGGAAAGTTAGATAAAAGTTTAGTATATTAGCATTGTTCTTTTATAGCGCGCACTGCACTGTTGGTGTCACTGGCTTTAACTTTTCCGCGCACTGTAAGCGAGGTCACTTGGTCTGTCAATTGTTTGTTTTTAATATCTACCAAGAGTCCAAAATGGTTCGAAAAGTCTGCTCCGATTATCGGTTTGCTTACATCTGCGATAATAAACTTCCACGTAAAGTCTCTCCTAAGCTTAAAATCTAGGGGTAATGTTAAATACCCGTATGTGTCTATCACTGAATTGTTGGCTGCATACAACTTATATATGGATTTGGACCTTTTTTGCTGCACAAATGTTTTTGGGTATACGCTAATGTCGGCGCCCGTGTCGACTAAAAATTGTGACCCTGTTTTTCGGTCACTGATGAAGAGACGGTTTTGTTGTGGGGTGCTATCATTGACCGTCCTAAGCGACGATGGCTTGGTTAGTTTCCCGCGTTATATGTGCATGGTTGTTTGCACTTTCGGGCATTCTCCCCGAATCTTTCGTGGTAACTACAGTTATCACTTTCGTGGCTGGTTCGCGGTCTAGAGTGGGAGCGTGAGCGTCGGCGATGCTTGTTGTTGTGTGTTAAACGCTTAACCAGCTTTGTTAGTTCTGCCACCTGTTGTTGCAACTCGGTGATGGCGTTGTCTTGCGTACCACGTGAGGTTGTGTTTGCGAGCGCGGCAACGCTGTGATGGATCGATGGCGTCGTTTCCTGTATCTTATCGGCCAAAATGGCGACTTCCGATAGGTCACGGTCGCCTTGCGTCGTGAGTATGGCTTGCATGTTTGTTGGTAAGCGCGCCAGCCATAACGTTTTTAGAAAACTTTCGGTCACCATGCTGCCTGCAAGGTTTGGCAGGTGCCGTAAGAACTGTGATGGCGTTCTGTCGCTTATCTCCTCGTGCTCTAACAGCTGCCGCATCTTTTCTCCTGGGAAACTGATAGTCTTCTTACCAATTCCGTTTTTAATTTCTCGTACTTCTCCGTGGCCGGTGGATTTGATAAAATGTCCTCTACCTCGACGGCATACCTGTTTTCCAAGTTCGCGCAAACATAGTAAAATTTGGTCTTATCGTCTTTGATGCGATTTAATAGAAACTGGCTTTCTAATTGCACAAACCACAAAGAAGGTTTCTCAGCCCAAAATGGAGGAATCTTGATGCTCACACGGTCGATGGATGGAGTGGGTTCCGTTGGCGTTCCTAGGCCTGGGGCTGGCGGTGTTGATGTCTCGTCTCCAGACATTGTTGCTGTTAAACTGCTCTTTGTTTTCTCGTTTGGAACTCACCGTCGTGGGCGCGAAATTTTTCACAGAATACAGACGCACGTGTTCACAAGTCTTACGCGCGGTATTACTTTCACTACCTTTTTGCTTCTTTCGGGGTCACCACTTTGGTAGGTTTTATCGTTACGAGTGTTTATTTACACTAATTACAATATTAGAAACTATTTACAATAAAAATGCACTGTAACAAAGGAGATACAAATTCTTTGTCCCTGGACTAGCAATTAACGTTGCACCCTTAATTCCGCGTGGTTGAGGAAGAAGAGGCCGGATGTTCGTTACTCGAAGGTTTTTATACGGCGTGTCCATTACTACCAACTTAACTATTAGTTGGCGCGTGCTTCGACAGGTGCCGCCACAATATCTTTTGAATATCAATAGCCGTTTCTGTGGCCAAAAATAGGCCTGTTTGGAAAGGCTTCCATGACCCACTAACTGTTGTATGTTGTATAATTTCTTGCACTGATTTGAGGAAGTCAATGGACTCGCTGTAATTTTCCTGATTGTAGGTAGATAAGGCCAATGTATGGTGCCGAGCTGTCATCAGTTTAAACCATCTATGCATTTGTTGTAAAAACCAAGCTGTCGTTTTATATTCGGAATTCATTTTTTTCTGCGTTATATAATATAAAAAACCTGCTGCCACATCATTGTTTATTAATGCCACACTTAAGGGGGTATTCTACTCTAGAAGCCTAAATTTCGGACGTTTTTTTTACTATCCATATTTTTATCATTCTTTTATTGATATTTTAAGAGTAAAAAAAAATAAAATTTGAGGTAGTTATGCGCCGTTGAAGTAGAGGGAAAAAAAAGATCTTCTCCTAGTCGTCACAATTCCCACCCTTCTGGTCATCTGTAACAGAAAAAAAGGCAGATTCTTGATTAGTACAAATGTCAAAATGGTATCAACCATGAAAAATGAAAATAAAAATTTTTTTCGAAAGATGGCGGGTGCTCAAAAATGGGTTGATTTTTCCAGTAATTTTTTAACATTTACAAATTTTTTAAAAATATTCAAAATTAGAAACTTTGAGTTTTTTGTGGTTGATACTGAAGAGGGATATATAAAGAATATTCATACCAAATTTCATGTCAATCGGTCGATTGGAACTTGAGATTTTGTGACGACCGTTTTGAAAAAACTAGTTTTGAGAAAAACGCGTTTAAACTTTTACGTTAAGTTTCAGGCGGTGTAATTGATAAAACAGTACATATAACTTACATTTTCTTAATCAGCCTTTCCAGCTTCATACATCGGACCTTCTTCTACTTCATACTGCTTATTCTCAGCATTTCTCTCCGCAAGACGAGCAGTTCTTCCTTCTTTTGAAGCATTTGAAGCTCGAACCTCAGAACGTTGAATCCTTGCTTCATCGCGCCTAACAACAAACCCATGGGTCTCCAGTCCAATTGTCATTCCCATAACTTTCATGGTATTTAAAATTGGGTGAAAGCCTTCATTAAAAATGCAAACTGCTAAAAAGTTTGCGATTTCAATTGTCTGTGAGCCGGCATGAATATGCTTGGGTGCAAACGTCCATATCAGCGAATTGAGAGATTCGTTGGTATTCTGAGTTTCAGAGCCTAAACAACGAAGCAATAAAGAATCATCTGACAGGCTATCGTAAATAGGTTTTACAACTTTCAAAACGTTTTCAGCAAGAGGTGAATCCTCGTGGTTAAAGTCATCTAGAGTTCCTTCGGTTGCTGCTTTCTGCCATTTTCACCAACTGGATGGTCCAGGTGGGCAATTCATGTGCTGAGACTTTTCATCAGTTGAACTCTTATGGAAGTAAGTTGCCCATATAGCGCGCTTCATATCCTCAACGGAGTCAGGATTACGACGGATAGCTAATCCGTAATACAAAGATAACTCGTTGATCTTCTTATCTGTCAATTTACCAGCACCTTTACCACCAACTCCACTATTATCTTTTTTTTGCCTTTAGTAATCGCGACCCCATATGCTGCTGGACGTGGCCAACACACTCTTTTTTTACAACAACTGGATCATTATTGTAAGGGTTTAAGTCGAGGATCCCTTTAAAAATCTTTGAGTCATCATCTCTAATATACTTGACGTACTTTACTCCATGCTTTTCTTCAGATCTTTCGAACATTTCAACCACTGCGTCGACCTCCATCTTTCCAGCGCTTCGTTTGTGGTTTATCGAGTAAGAATCTTGATGTTCTTCATACCAGTCTTCATAGGCATCGATGTCGGCTTTTTTTTATTCTTCCATAAGTTGCAGCCCTGACAAAAACTCGACTTCACGTCTGTATCAACAACTTTCTTGCTAAATTTCCCTACAAGCGTAGTGACTCCAAAAAGGGAATTAAATCCTCTCTTCTTCCAAGTCCCATCACCGAGAACGGTGAAATGTGTAGGATTCGCTTCCGGATCTGAGGCTAAAAGTAACTCTTTCTCTTCTTCTACAGCTTTAGAAATAACCCGGTTATAAACAGCCGATGCAGCCGTATGTAAATTATCTAGACAAATATAATATGTATAGTAAATTTTTTAACCTGGACGTGCGATGTGCGGGAGCAGGGAGTCTGTAGGTTGTGGCATTATGCGACCAACGATAACTGTATAGGTGGGGCGTGAGAGCGAGACAATAGTCGTAAATCTTATGCCATAGGCGTCCCGCTAGTGGCAAAAACAAAATACAGTTTATCAATAATGTGCATTTATTCTACGCCACTGCAGGTCTCGATAAACCTGACGCCGCCTTATAGACAGTTGACCTTACGTGATAGGTGAGCGCCAACATGTTTTTATAAACATTTGTATACAGACTTTGTAAACAGACACACCACTATTTGTTGATTACGGCGTGAACGATCTCTACCGATAGCCAAACCCTGACCGATATCCATGATACTACAAAAGATATTAATACCTTCTCTTCCAACTCCGATGAGTCTCATAGCTGTAACAATTCTGCGGTTAACCTCAAATGCTTTATTTATAAATGGGCATGACGGAATATAACGGACACATTCGCAGCCACATTGCACTCCAATTTTGAATCCTAGCCCACGTGCAGCTGACTGAGAAAATTTGATTTTTTCTTTACATGTAGCACTTCTAATCAACAAAGCAAGGGATGAAAACACAGAACAAAACTCTAAAATACAATAGCCAAAATTGTAATCGATAAGAACTTCTTCATCAGTTGTATTTTTCAACTTTGCTGCCGATGCACTGGTAAACGAAGTTTCCTCTTCAAGAGTATGTTGATTGCCGCTGAATTTTCGTTTTCTTGATCGGTCTGGACGATAATAACCTCCTTTCTTACTTTTTCTATCCATTTTACACACAAAAATAAAATATTCACTCACAATTTTAAAAGAGTCCACAGAAAATTTCTCACTTATTTTCACGTCTTCATAGCTTCGGAGTTAAAAAGAAACTAACTCAAACTAAACGCAAATTGAATAAAGATTTAAGTAATATACGTTACAATGACCTTCAAATTGTCGATTTACTAAACTGTACTACACTGGTAGTATAATGAAAAAAAGGAAAGAGGAATATTCATGCCACGTCACTAAAGCGGCTATAACTAATGAAATAATAGGAATTTTGAAAAATCCTTTTAATGGCATATTTTTGAATGTCTGAACTTAGGAAATATGAAAAAAAATTCGATTTTTTCAAAATTGTAGACTAGAATACCCCCTTAAGCCAACATTAAGTCTTTCAAAATGCGATGGGTTAATGAGACTTTGTTTTAATCTGGGACATAATTTATTTCGTTTTGTTCTTTTTTTAAGAACATTGGTCTGTTTTTGAATATATATTACAATAGTTTAATCAGTTATTTCAACTGTTATTTTAGTTTTTAATAAAAATTAAATTTATCATTTGGCTCGTTTTATCACCTAAACAATATCACATAGAAAACAAAACAAAGATATTTTTCTTTTATTGTTTTTGAAGAATAAACCTTCAAAAACAAAAAAAGTTAAATCATGTAAATAAGTTGGCCGCAAGTAGAATGTTATGATAAAATACACGCGCGCAAGCGCTGTAGGAAATGTTGCCTGCGACAATTAGACTAGTCTACACATCTGGAAAACATTGTTAAAGGGTTGAGGGGGCGAAGGGGATGGAAATCCCTAAAATTTTGAATTTTCTGTCTTTATTTTTTTACCTTTTTCTTTGTTGGCCTGACATCTAGCGACAGAATCATAAATATATCAGCATACAGTGGCGCCCTCATCCCTATGCCTATTTGAGAAACTCTTTTACAATACGAGTCGGAGGGGGGTGGTTCCTACCCCCTGATTTCGTCAATAACTGAATCTAAGGCAAAATCTTTGTCCTTGTAAAACAACTCGACGCTCTTAACATGTTCACATCGTGATCTCCACTCATTCACTGTAAAAGTTCTGAAAAATTTATCACATAAGTTTTGCACATTTTTAAAATTAAAGTCCACATTGCGATCAGCAACTCATATTTTGTATAATTTGGTTTATTCGGTTTAATTAGGCTGTATAACTATACCTTCAGCATGTCATCAGTAATAGCTAGTTACTTTCCAAGGTGGGAAAGTGACACTTTTCACAAGAGTGGATAGTTTATTTTTTAATTTCGAAACAAACTCCATCTTACACGTTTGGTGTACTAGTTGGTATTAACCCTAAAATTTGAAATTTGCAAATTGGGAAAGTTGTCTTTCTATTCAAAAAGATAAACTATGGGGATGGGGGTAATAGGATTATCACAAATAAAACGAATGCCGAACATTTTCCAGGAATCTTTGAATATTATAAAATAAAATTAGTTTCCAATAACAATCGGCGGGCGTAAACTTGGCGCCAAGACTACCTGCTGCATAAGAGGAACATGTAAACTCGGGGCACGGATTTTAGGGTCATTTTAATCCCATAGGTAAACTCGGCGCCAAAGTAAACTATTGTTAAGAGGCAACACCATGGCAAATTTTGTTTACTTGTTTATTACTGACATAATTAAAATTAAAGATCTGATGTGAAAACAAAGGATTTCAATAGTAAAGAAACAAACATTACGTTTTATTGCGTACTGTTTAATATAAACTATAAGTATGCGGTAAGGCAGTCTACTTATTTCTCCTAATTTATATTTATCAACAAGATTATTAAGCGCTTCTAATTTAGCTTTTACAGTTTTATCTTTTAACTTACAAGTTGTAGTTTAATGTATGTTTCAATTTGACATTCTTTTAACTTTTCAAGAAAGACGTATATAGACGGATGAGGATAGAGGAATAAACTTCGCATGGAACTAAGGAAAGTGCATTGTATTGTATAATATAAAAACCTTTTTACTTTTCTAAACAGACAGGTACCTAGAGAAGGGCCGGCGCCGAGTTTACATGTTGTGAAGACATACCCTTTTAGAAACCTAGGTAAAGGGATTATTTTTGCGCCGAGTTTACTACTACCGTATTCAAGCAGAGACGCCACATGCGACTTTTCTTCAATAGGTATTATTGCCTCCCCAAAAAAATGAAATTTATAGAGAATATTGCAGCTTTTAAGCAAATCGGGTGAGGTTATTTTTTCCTTAAACTTGGGAAGAGGTACAAACAGCGGCATCATGCCATTTTTTAAGTAGTTGCAGGATCAGGGGTGGCCAAACAAATTGTGAATTCTAATAAATATTCCTATTAAAAGCTTTGTGCGCAGTTTAAAAGAATTCTATAGCAAATCCCGAGACAGTCAAAATTTTTGGACATTTTCCAATGTAACACGCAGAATTTGTGCCCAAAGGCTTGCCGATACTGAGATTTTCGCGCCCCACTCAACCCAGTTTTTGTCTCTTTCGTCGATTTGTTGATCGCATCCAAGAAAGCCGAATTGAATGCTACAATTAAGGATGTGGGTGTTAAGGGCGCCTCGGCTCGAAGGCTCCGAGTCCATCTCTGTACGGACGGCATCATTCATATTGATGTATATGTGCTTTTACCTAAAGGCTGTCCACTTGTCATATCGTTACTTGGCAATAATGAGAAATTGTTGCATTAATAATGGATGGAATTTTGTTCCGCTACAATAAACACATACTCCAACAAATACTAGGCAATATTGTAAAAATATGTGCGTTCCAACGATGCAACAACAAGATGTGTTCTTCACTTTGTCTCGATCAAGACAAAGTGAAGAACACATGTCTGTTTAGGATCACTTTGTCAGGTGAATTTTCTCCATCCGATTTTCATCCAAATTAAAAATTCGTTGTAAAGGGTGGTTAAATTTTAAGGGCCGATGTTGATTTTGAATAAAACACAAATTATGTAGGAAATTATTGTCATTTCTTTTTATTATGATAATATGGTATGGTTCAATTATGTATGGAACAAAATATCGGCCAAATGGCCGCCGCGACCTCGGCGGCACACCTCCATCCGATGGTCCAAATTTTCGATGACGCTGAGGCATAATTGAGGTTCTATGCCGTTAATGTGCCGAATTATCTCATCCTTTAGCTCTTGAATTGTTGCTGGCTTATCGACGTACACCTTTTCTTTCAAATAACCCCAAAGAAAGAAGTCCAATGGTGTCAAATCACATGATCTTGGCGGCCAATTGACATCGCCACCACGTGAGATAACACGGCCATTGAATTTGTCGCGCAAAAGAGCCATTGTTTCGTTAGCTGTGTGGCAAGTGGCACCGTCCTGTTGAAACCACATATCGTCCACATCCATATCTTCCAATTCGGGCCATAAAAAGTTCGTTATCATCTCACGATAGCGAACACCATTCACAGTAACTGCCTGACCGGCCTCATTTTGGAAAAAATACGGCCCGATGATGCCGCCAGCCCATAAACCGCACCAAACAGTCACTCTTTGTGGGTGCATTGGTTTTTCGACAATCACTCTTGGATTATCATTCGCCCAAATGCGGCAATTCTGCTTATTGACGAATCCACTGAGGTAAAAATGTGCCTCATCACTGAAGATGATTTTCTTCGAAAATTGATCATCCACTGTTGTCATTTCTTGCCACCATTCTGACCATTGACGACGTTTGGAATGGTCAAGAGGCTTTAGTTCTTGAGTCAATTGCACCTTGTAAGCGTGTAAATGCAAGTCTTTATGCATAAAGTTCATCAACGACGAGATGTTGGGCACGACGACGAGTTGATGTGGACGGCTCTGCAGCAACACTATCGCGAACAGCAGCAATATTTTCTGCAGTACGAGCTGTACGAGCATGCACTGGTGTTTTCAAATCTCCTACAGACCCGGTTTGCTCAAATTTTTGCACGATGTTTCCGATGTACGCACATTTGGACGATTAAATTGACCGAAAAAATCACGAAGTGCACGATATGCATTTTGATTTGAACGCCCATTTTCATAATAAGCCTGAATAACTTCAACGCGTTGCTCTATCGTGTATCTTTCCATGGTTCAAATTGAGTTAGTCTGAAGTTGAGAAATGTCAAATGAAATGCAGAAAAAAACTTGACGTTTAGGTGTGGATCACATTCAACATCGGCCCGTAAAATTTAACCACCCGTTATTTTTGTGGATTTTTATGAAAACGTCAGTGTACCATTGCAACTGTCTTGTTAACCCGCGATCACTCGCGTACTATGCTATAATGCGAGCACTCGCGTGTATAGATTTTTTCTCACGCCGGCTCGCGCGTCTAGATATTTTCTAACACTGACTTTGTTTTATAAAAACTATTTTTTATTGATTCTAGTTGATTTATTCAAAACTCTAAAACTTAGAACAAACAAAATATATATACTTAATTATTCACTTTCGGTCAAAGCGTCATCTCCACATTGAATACAAGTGAAAGATGTAGTAATTGTGTGTTCCTTACAGATTGGAGTTTCGCATTTGTGACATTTGTGTTGGGTAAATCTGTTCTTTCTAAGTGCACAGAAACCACATCTTGGTTTACGTTCCGAATTTTGAGATATTGAAGGTGTCGGGTTATTCTTTGGATCTATATTTGCAATCCACTTAATTCTTTGTTGGAGATTGAATGGTAAAGTTGAGATAAACGCTCGTCGTACAAGATGAGCTCGTGTAAGTTGCTTTGACAATAAGTTTATAAATTTTCTTCGTGTTGATATGACACCCGTGTTGCTTTTGTAAATAATTTGAGAATTGACAGTGGCAATATTTAACAAGCTACAAAATAGAATATTCAGCTTTCATTCTGTCAACAACGTCAACTCCTCCTTTCGTGAGCTTATAAAATGTTATCACTTGTGGTTTTTTTCCCGCGGATTCGGCGTCAATTGAGTCATCATCATGTAGAGTTGAAATCATTAGCACATTTTTGTTTTTCTTTGGAATATATGAAGCTAGCATACAACGGTTGGGCGAAACTCCAAAAACAAACATGCTACTCTATATAGAACGATCTTTGACTGCTAGAAGCCGAGGTGGAATTTGGCGCTTGTTTTTTCACAATGTGCCCACAAGTGTTAACTTGTGATCAGTAAACAAATCATTAGCAAGTTAAACAGATATGAAGTAGTTATCTGCAGTAACGGTGCGTCCAGATTTGTTGATAGTTTTTATTAAACGTTTGACTACACTTGCAACATCATTAGGTACTTGGTAAGTACCATCTGGCGGTTTTCCAGTATAAACTTCCATGTTATGGACATAGACAGTCTTCGAGTCGACAAGAGCATGTATTTTGATGCCATATTTGGCGGGTTTGTTGGCAAGATACTGTCGGAAGCGGCAACGTCCCCGAAAAGCCTCTAGCATTTCGTCAATGGTGACATACTCTCCTGGCGAGTAATAGGTAGAACAACATTGGACAAATTGGTCAAACACTGATCTTAGTGGTGCCAGATTGTCTATCTTGGACCTCTCAGGTCTTGTATCCATATTATCAAATCTGATCGCCTGCATCAGCAAATGAAAGCGTCTTTTGGACATTACAGCGGCAAAATAATCCGGTGCTGTTCTATCTTTGGACCATAGCTCATCTGTGTTTAGGTGCTGAGCCTTCTTGATACCGGCCATGTAAAGCAGTCCTATAAACGCCGACATTTCAACAAAATCTGTTGGTGAGCAATCTCTTGGCCGTGTATAAGATGGTCGTATTTGATCTAGTTTTTGGTTGGTATGAGTTACAATTTCTGCAATGATGCTACCGGGGAAAAATAGTTTCCAACAATCCACAACCTCCCGAAATCTGATTGGACCTATATTGCAAGAGTAGTCAGAATATCATATTTTAACCCTTATGAATGCTATAGCATCTATGACGATATGACATGTTTATTAATTACAAAATTACAAATGGTTGTATAAAATTAAATGAATAAGAACTGGCTTTAAAATTTGAATGCTATAGCATTCATGTCATTTTGCATCACTATGAAAATGAATGCTTTAGCATTCACGTCCGCGAACGTGTTAATGGGGACAATACATTTTGCTTTGTATAATATCAGAAATAAGATTTCAGTTGATGAATTAATTACCTGATTCTTCACACAACATTATATTTTTTACTATTCAAGTTTAAAAGAAAACTCGAATTTGGTTGATTTTATGGCATAATTATAACCAACTCTGAATCAATTGGTATTTCAGCAATGGTTTCTTCATCAACACAGTTGCACTACTGTAAACCGCGCGCGACATGCCGCATAAGTGCGTTTTGTTCCGTAAGACCCATGTTATTTCCAACCGCGCGCGACTGCCCTGTCGCGTGTGTGCCGTGTATGCATCCATAAAAATACATAGAAAAACGAGTCGCGCGCGACAAGGCGCGACACGGGTAATAAAACTGCGCGCGGCATGCCGAGTAAGTGGAATATGGGGCTTACCGTGACCATGTTTTCGACGACGACGAACAATGGCCTTCTGATCCATCAGCGTAAAATTGGTCTCAAATTTTTTTGGCGCATAGTGGCGACCAAAAACTTGTCGTAATTGGCGAACTGTTTTCGCAAAATTTTCACCATTTTTGTAATATGTTTTTACAATGACAAGGTTCTTCGTTCGAATACCTTTCCATATTTTTAAATCGCGTTGTCTGTTGACAATTGCCAAAAAAATCACCGTTCAACTTGTATTAACAAAATGCCGGCGAATTTAAATTCTGGTTGGGACACATAAAAAAATAAGTAGGTACATGTACTTGTCTTTTTGAGGAATACATTTAGTAACTTTACATTGGCAAATTTGCTTCATAATAATAACAATAGGAACATGGAGTCTTCCCTTTTGTTTTCAATTTATGCGAATGAACTGCCGCCTTCATAATCATCTATTAGAATCTAATTGGTCGTGTAATTGTAACACAACAGGCAATCGCATGACTGACACTACACCTTCAACTATATTTGTACAAATTTTAAGCAACCTGTTTTTGAGAAAATTAATAGAAATGGTTACTACAGGAGTTTCAATTCTGCGGAATTTTATAAAATTAATATTTGAACCTACGCTCGTATTGCGATTCGATTACAATATTACTGAGGCCGACCAACACATATGATATTGCTTTCATTTCTTACAAATCATAAAAACAGTCAAATATGTCTCACAGAGACAAATGCATGTTTTCTTTGTAATTAACAGATGAGTTTGTTTTTATGAGATACTGAAACGGGAATCAAATTAGCCTTATAAAAAGTTACAATCTTTAATCGAATTAATTGAAACCTACAGTACCTAAAATAGATAACGTTGATATAGGACCGTCTGTGGATCTTTTATACCATTCTTTTGGTATAAACAATATATATACCTACTATCATAACTATCAACGTATAGTTGCTGTAACATAACGATGGTTTGGTATATCCCTGCTGAAATACAGTTTGATGATTTCAAAGTATGTTAAACAATAAGCTATTTCTGTATGTCATTATAAAGATCTATACATAGCATCATCATCATCATAGATTATCTCAAATCTCATAACTGCAATCTACCATGTAGGAGCACCTGAAAATTGTCTGCAATGCTGACAGTCATTGAACCTAATATTCATATTTAATTCGCTAATTACGCGATGTAGTGTGCAATTGGCATTAACTTCTGCATATTTCTCAGACCAAAGTCTGATAAAGTCGTAAAAAATACTCGTTTTTTGAGTCGATCCAGGAATCGACCAAATTTTTGGCTTCTTCATAAGAAGTAAAGTGCTGATCGGCCGTGTCAAGAGTCATCGACCCGAACACGTGATAATTGGAAGGAGCAATATCTGGTGATATCTACGGATAGGGTTGGACCTCTAGGACATTCTATTGATGTTGCAGCATGTAGACGAGCGTTGTCATGCTGAAAGATCACTTTATTTTTTATATTGAGGGCGTTTGAGTTTCAATGCTCGGCCCCATTTTATTAGTTGTTGTTGTTAACGTTCCCCAGTGATGGTTTTGTTAGGCTGGAGTAACTCATAGTATCTAGATTACTCCAATTTGATGCCACCAGTTCTGTTGTTGTTGAAGTCTACTTTTCGATCCCAAAAACCATTCCCATTTTGCCTTTGGAGCAGCGGTTCGCATGAGAAAATAAACTGCATTCAACACTTTTGGCTCTAGTTTTTGTTTTTGCACCATACCTTGTTTAGTCACTATCAAGGTGTCAGTGAATTCCTCTTTGAGTTTTAGCATGAATCCTAACCCAAATAATACCATGAACACAACGTCTTCGAATTTGAGTGGTTTCCATTCGCTTTCATTGTTGCTGTTGTGAAAATCGATACTTGTAAAACGCCAGAACTATTACTCACATGAAACCAACCAATAAATGAATTATAAAATATTTCAAGAAACTATTTTTCAAAAATTCTAATTAAAAATTGAATGAACTTTACGATCTTTAGGTATATATCTTGAAAAAAGTTCATAGCGGTATTCATTTTGATACGGATGTGGTTATTCGATCGTATAGAATCTGTGTGAGTTTTGAAACCTTTCTTTTTGAATGGAGTCACCTAGTAAGGTACTTAACAATAGATGGAAAGAAGGGTGATCTTAAAATTTTACAACCGAGAACGTTCTAGAGAAAACAAAAAGGAGCACGGGTTTTTATGAAAGTGAAAAAAGCTCGTTTAAAGTCAATGGTCGAAAAATTGCACATCCAAAGACGCTACCTCATTAATAAGATTAAACAAACAATCATTGAGTACAAAATCACTATTTAACTCCTTGAAAGATTCAACAACAAATGGTAAGCGATTCCATAAAGAAATAAACTAAATATTTAGAAAAATAATTATTTTTAAAAATTTCACAAATTCTAATTAAAAATTGAATTAGATTTCATCTATCAATCAATTAAAAAACACACTTACATTTGAAGGTGCTTATCCTCAAAATAATCCATCAATTCTTCCTGTTTTTAATTATTATTATAGGTTTAAGTAACTTCGCAAAGTCTGAGTATGTGTGACATCCAAAATTTCAACTTAATAAAGCAATTATTGATAAAGTTTAGCCATTCAATTCCGGCTAATTTAAGTAAGATTAATTAAATTACGCATTGCGTTGTATTTAATTTTTTCATTTAATCAGTCATAAATTATAACAGTGGAATTATCACATTCATTTTTTTATTTCGTGTCGTCATGAATTTATTTTTCTAAGGTTTAGATCTGTTACTGTGAATGTCCGAAATTTGGTGAATGTTCACGTAGGCGCTTGGTGTATGTCCGAAATATTTGCTAAATACCCTTATTTCTGAGTTAGGGCGGTTACTATGATGTGCAGAATATATTTCAGTTAGGTTATTTTTAATATAGATTTAGGTAATTGCCTAATATTCCCCACTTTATCTACATTGGTTTCTAGAATCCCACTTTCTAGTTACACCATCAGGTATGCAATTTAGGAACTTCGAAGTCTTAATTTTGTATTGAAATAATGACCTGTGACGCGTGGCGATGCGGAATTTGAAATTGTTCATCGAAAGTCCGAATGTACAACAATGTAATGAAATATTTCGGACATTCACCAATTTCGAACTTTCACAGTAACAGATCCATTTTCTAGAAAATGCAATAACTTTCAGACAATTCTTTTTTATCAGCAAATTCATACCGACATTAAGCACATTAACGACTAAAACTAACATTAATTTCATTCAATTCTGTTGATACACAAAGAGCAGAACGCAAAAATCGTTTCAAATTGAGATTGACATTGAATTTTAACGTCTCACCATACGACTGAATGAGTTTTTCAAAAAAAAATTAATTTGAGATTATAGCTACGAATGTAATAGGATTTTTTTCTTTAAATGTTCAATCCTTTGTAAAATAAAATAAATGTTGGCATACCGATACCGACTAGAAGCTTTGATCTTTTCAGATGCGAGTTCATGATCCCTTTTTCCTACATCGGGATAGCACAGCTTCACTGCAGGCGTGAAGTCGCGTGGATAGCGGTATCAACATGTGACGAAAGCTCAGCATTAGTTGCATATAATGGATAGGGGTCCAAGCAGATAGGCATTTTAGGCCTTTTCGCGTTACTCGAGCGCTACTCGCACTAAGCGCACTCGGGAATCGTGGAGAACGCATTGGCCGCTGTCGTAATGAGCTACCCCTTCACGCGATGTAGTTGGGTGTTTCAAACAAACCATTTTGCGTTAAAAGCTAATTTTAAAAATGTATTATGAAAAATCTGGACTCGATGTATGGAAGATTTTGACACATGTCCCATCGCTAGGAAACCATAACTCCAAAATGGATTTGTCACGATGAATTTTATTTTTTGTGGATAATTTACTGAAGCGACAAACTAACGTGGTTAGTGGGCACCAAACTTGTTTGATTTGACTCCCACTGTTCAGATTTTTTATTTAAATATTCGCACAATAAATTCTCATCTTTTTCGTAACTGGTTTAATTAAAGATAATTATTGAAAATAAAAACTGTCGCTATCTGTAAAGGAAACACTCGTATATTTTTGATAGGTCATTATTCGGGACCGTCTGGTGGAACACTGCTCTAGCTGTGGTTTAATACAGGCTCTACATAACTATATATGGTAGGGGAAGTGTCTTACAAGTCCTCAACACTATCCAATTAGGTTTTTTCGGGCTCTCTGCATTGATTAGTAGCTATTAGAGGCAACATGTGTAAATAAATTAATTAACACCTAAATAATAATAAATAATTAAAAATATCACAGCTTTAAGACTTCTTGTTTCTCATTTCCTTGGTTGCCGTTCGGAATTTTGGGCACATTCCGTATCCGGTAGAATGTCCTGCTTTTTCACATAACGGACACTTTGGTGGATTTTCTTGTGATCGTGGTTTTCTTCGCCACACTTTCGACACTTCTTGGATCTATCCAGGCCCTGGCAGTTGGTCGCGATGTGGCCATATTCCCAGCACCTGTAACACTTAAGAATATCTATTCTTTCTCTTATTGTACACATTGATAGTCCAATCCGGATTCTCCCTTTGTTGAACAATTCTTCAGACGTTTTATGGCTAACTATAACTGTGGCCACCTGGCTATCCCCAAAATTGGTACTCCCACTTCTTTCTGTTGGATTCCCATTTCCATCAAACTGGAGATGACTTCCTCTTTTAGGGTAAGCGGGTCGATGTCGCGTATATGCAATACCTTCCGATCTCGTTCACTAACTCGTACAGTAGTGTCTTTTAATTTGTTGACCAACTGTTTTGCCGTGTTCATTTTTCCGGCCTCTACTTTTATCAGAAGGGCCCCATTTCTGGTTTTTTGGATCCCTCTTATACATTGTCGTTCTGTGTCGTTTGCCATTTGGGTCTTGACTTGTCTCACCAAGTCTGTATATTCCTTGGAGTTGTCTTTACTTCTCACCAAAATTGTGTCCGTTGTTTTTCGGTTTTTGACGCGATTGGCATATGTGGCACGCCCCTCATCAGTTTTCGTTACAGGTCGTGCTACATGAATTTTGATTTTCACTTTTAGTCTCGCCGAAGCACACTCAACGATTTTCCGGAGCTTTTCCAATTTGATACAGTCCGGTTTTGGTAGCGACAGGTATTCCTACTTGTAATTTTTGAGGATTTTCCTTAAAGAAAGGAAAAGACCCAAATCCTCCACCTTGTTGTCTATTCGGAGAACTGTTTTTTCACGTTTTCTGGTTGTTTTTCTCTTCATCGGCGAACGAAGTGACAACAGTCCCCTGTTTTATGTCTCCCTCTTTCCAGATACCGTTTCGGATTTCCGGGTATCTGTCGGCTACCATTTTGGCCTCGGATTCTTGTATCCAGATAGCCATGCCATTGTTTGCGCTTAGTGGGTTTCCCACCATTATCTTAGGCTTTTTATAAGAATCATCTGTCCATCTTTTCTTAATGATGGACAGAAATTCATCTTGTTGTTTCAGTTCATTGAGTGATGATTCTGAAACATAGAGTGCATTATAGTCACATACATTTAGTACTGTTTGCGTGCTTTTTTCGCTAATCTCAACTCTGTTCTCCGTTTGGACACCAACAGATACATTGTAGTGATGGGCAGAATCGATACTTTCAAGAATCGAATACTTGGTACTCGAGAACTTTTAAGAATCGATTCCAGTATCGATACTTCGATACCATACATGTGACGTCACAAATGTCTCGTATTGGGTATACTAACAGCTGATTTTGAAACTATTGAAAGCTGGCGGCAACTAGTAGGTATATGTATGTAGCTTTGGTAATTTAAAATATAATATGACTAAATTATCACAGAGAAATACATTAAAGTGTCTATTTTTTATGTAAAATATTTGGATAAAAAGTCAAATGATTCAATGAATAAAAATTAAAGAAATGATGGAATGGAATAACTGCATTATTAGGTAAACTTATTTTTAACAGCATTAAATCTGTATTTTTAAATTTAGATTATTAAATCAAAAAAATACTAACATTGCCAAATTTAGCTTAATTTTCCTTTGTTTTTCTGCTTTATTAAAAAAACATCGTAAAATTGAAATTCAATATTCAATATAATAATTAACAACTCTCTGATCATAGAAATAAATGAAAATCGCTGATTTGCGTCTACTGTCGACAACAAAAACAAAATGTTGTTCTTTAATTATATAAAATATTTGTTTCTATTTATCTTTAATAATTGATCTCCATGAGGTAAACGGTCAAGTTAATAATTGATATACAGATCGTCGTAATTCGACTTTATTCGTGCAAAAAAGTATTCGATACTGGAATCGAATGACTTAACAATTTACTACTGCTACTAACTGCATCGATTCTTTATATTCGATTCTGTATTATGTGTATCTCTACTGATCGTTTGACATCGATTCCATTCGGGCGATAAAAAGTATTCGATACTGGAATATATCCGATTCCTTAAGAATTGAAAAGGTCGATTCTTTAAGAATCGAATATGTCGATTCTTTGTATCTACCCGATTCTGTCCATCACTAATCGATTCCATTCAGGCGACAAAAAGTTTTCGATACTGGAATATCCGATTCTTTTAAGAATCGAATACTTCGATTCTTTGTACCCGATTCTGCCCATCACTACTCTTAGGCAAGGGCGAAAGCCACTTCGATATACAATAAATAGAATAAAAAGAGATACGGAAACCGTCGATATGCCTTGTTGGTAATGTATTCACCTCAAGTCTTATCAATCAGCTATTTTAACACAACTTCAGGCACGTTTTCTATCGATTAGATATTAACCAGATTATTTATTTTTGATAATTTGGGAAGTTCTACCTTGCTCGTGAACGATTAGCAAAACGCAAGGATCGAAAAGTAACTACAATTTATCTGACAAAATTAGGTCATATTAAGATTATCAAAGTGTCCTAATTCTTACAGATGCAGATTTAGAGAGCTTCTGTAAATTTTCTATCAATTAAATACGACTGGCAGGAACTGAAAATATGTCCATTTATTTAAAAAATGTGAAATTTAAATTTTTACAACTTTAGTGCAATAAATTCAAGTTGTGTCAGTCAGTTGCGGTGCGGAACCATTCCATAATCCTAATTAGCGCCCAAGCATTTTTAACTTATTCGGATAACTAAGGCAAAGTGTTGAATCGTATATCTACATCCGTTAGGCTCTATAGAAACCTACAAGAACTGTCATTGTTGGCTACCAATGTTTGTCACCAATGAATTTAAATTAAACTCGAAGTCACAATGGATGACTTTATTTTTGATTCTGTATGCAAGCTCGACCTTTTAGTTTGAGAGTCGATTCTGTTCTCATTTTTGGTGGTGAACACA
Organism: Epicauta chinensis; assembly: GCA_021725515.1. NCBI lineage: Eukaryota > Metazoa > Arthropoda > Insecta > Coleoptera > Meloidae > Epicauta > Epicauta chinensis. The sequence continues at coordinate 126,625 of JAEDXX010000151.1, read as the reverse complement.
CTGATGTTCAACCCCCGAACATAGTGGGGTGTTAAAATATGTGGAGTGGGGTTGGAACAGGCTCCAACATCCTGCCCCCCGTTAAACCTCTGGTTTAACTGACTATTTACCAGCTACATTGTGCTAATTATGAACTAATGACCATATCTATATAAATGATCTTAAATTCCTAAATCTATATAATGATCTTAAAACTAATCATCTTAAATACTAGCAAATATAATGTCTTCGAAACCAATTAAATAGGTAATACACATAGCGAGCGCACTGTGCGTTTACTGATTTTGTCACCCACTTTCACTGTCACTGTTCTCACGATGCCATCGGGACCAGGATGAACTGCGATGATCCGTCCTAGTTTCCAAATTAATGGAGGAGTAGCGTCCTTTAAGATGACGATTTTGCCTGGTACCGCTGCATCATGGGGAGATTCTTTCGTCCATTTGGTTCTTTGTTGTAGTTGGTTTAGGTATTCTCTCGTCCACCGTCCCCAAAAATGCTGACGCATCTGTTCCAGATGTTGCCATCGAGATAATCGGTTTGCTGTAATCTGCGTTAGAGACGGCTCCGGAAATGATGTTAGCGGTGATCCAATTAAAAAATGACCGGGTGTTAAGACATCAACCTCATGCGGACTGTCCGATAATGGACACAGCGGCCTCGAATTCAAGCAGGCCTCAACCGATGCCAATAGAGTGTTCATTTCCTCATATGTTAATAAGGTCTTTCCAATTACCCGTTTTAAGTGAAATTTAGCGGATTTAACACCTGCCTCCCAGATTCCACCATAGTTTGGGGAGCGTACCGGAATAAATTGCCAATTAATTTGGTTTCGATTTAAGTGTGATAGAACCTTATCAAACCCCGATGATTCGAATAAGGAATGTAATTCGCGATTTGCTCCTACAAAGTTCGTTCCGTTGTCCGAGTAAATATTATTTACTAAACCCCGTCTACTTATGAAACGTTTTAGAGCACCTAAGAAATTTTCTGTTGACAGATTTCCTACCAACTCTAAATGAATTGCTCTTGTAGCGAAGCAAACAAATAGACAAATGTAGGCCTTAGTTAGGCGACGCGTTCTTATACCGCCTTCCTTGATCATGATGGGACCGGCATAATCAACTCCGCAATTATAAAAAGGCCGATTACCTGAAATTACTCGATCGGTCGGTAAATCACCCATCAGTGGGATTATTGATTGTGGATTATTGCGAAAGCACTGAATACATGAACGAATCACCTTTCGCACCTGACTACGCCCAGCTAATGGCCAAAATTTCTGCCTAAGTGACGCTAACGTGGCCGTTGGTCCACTATGAAGAAGTCGTTCATGCTCCGCCTTAATAATTAATTCGGTTATGAAATGTTTGGGTAGAACAATGGGATGTTTCTGAGTAAAATCGATATTTGCATTACGTAATCTACCGCCGACTCTAAGTATCTGATTTTCGTCTAGAAAGGCATTCAAAGATTTTAGCTTACTATTTAATCGTAAACCATGTTGTAATTTTAAATCATTTATCTCTGTATAAAATTCCGCAGTTTGAAGTATCGTGACTATTTTCTGTGTAGCTAACTGCAATTCGGTAATGGTGAGCCTTCCCGTTAATTTACTATTGTTTTTATTACAATTATTCAAATATCTTAGGCATAAAGCTATGACTCTGTTTAATTTATTAAAAGAAGAGTATTTAGTTAACCAAGCTGTATTTGGTATCGGACTAAGAATCGTTAATACTTGTGCCCTTAATTCGGGTATAATTTTAGCGTCGTCAAGACTGACTAATTTCGGAAAGTTTTCTGCCGAATCAACTAACCATTCCGGACCATGAAACCAATGTTTATTGTTTAATAATTCGTGAGGCATCATGCCTCTGGATAAATGATCTGCTGGGTTATAAGTGGTGTTTACGTAATGCCAATTTTTGATATTGGACAATGACTGGATTTCGGCTACTCTGTTTCCGACAAACGTTTTTAAATTGTTTGGACTTGTTTTTAACCAAGTGAGTACTGTTGTGGAGTCCGTCCAGTAGTAAATCTGGCTTATGGAAGAATTTAAATTTTTGACCACATTTGACATCAAGGTTGTTAATAGTAAAGCGCCGCATAATTCGAGGCGTGGAATTGAAATTATCTTAATTGGAGCTACACGTGACTTAGCGCATAACAGTTGTACCGCGATCTCCCCACAGGTTGATTGTGTTTTTACGTATATGCAGGCTCCGTAGGCTTGTTGTGAGGCATCACAAAACCCGTGCAATTCTATTTTATTATCTGAATGGTCGATAACCACCTTACGTGGAATTTGTATTTTGTTTAAATTTTTTAGTTGGTTGGAATTCATTGACCAGGTTTTGGCTAGTTCAATTGGGATTGGCTCATCCCAACCAAGTTTGAGTTGCCACAACTGTTGAATGAAGATTTTCATTTTGACAATGACTGGTCCTAATAAATGTAATGGATCATATATAGTGGAAATAGTCGACAAAATTTTCCGTTTTGTGAATATCGGACCCGGGCAGTTATCAACCTTTACTTGGTATTTAAGCAGGTCTTCATGACAGTTCCAATACAGCCCCAAAGTTTTAGTGTCACCGTCTTTATTAAAATTAATTATTCCATCTTGCAGGTTACGATCTAAGCTTTGGTTGCCAATGGTTTCTGGAAGTAATCGCGTATCATTTGACGCCCACTTACATAACTTGAATCCACCCTTTGCCAAAAGGTTAATAAGTTCATCCCGTAACCTTATGGCGGTGCTGATTGTATCCGCTCCCGATAAAACGTCATCCATATAGAAGTCGCGAAGTACTACAGGACTCGCTAACGGGAAATTCGATTTTTCATCATGAGCTAGTTGCTGTAGACAACGTACCGCTAAGAAAGGAGCACACGCGGTGCCATATGTTACTGTGTTTAGCTCAAAACTTTCGATATTTTGTCGATTATCATCACGCCAGATTATTCTTTGATATTTTCGGTCTTCGGGCGCTACATATATTTGCCGATACATTTTGCTTATATCCGCGGTTAAAACAAATTGATAGAGACGAAATCGTAAAATAATCGACACTAAATCGTCCTGTAATTTAGGTCCGACTAATAATATGTCATTTAAGCTAACCCCGTTCGTTGTTTTCGCGGATCCGTCAAACACTACTCGAAGTTTTGTAGTAGTGCTTGATGGTTTGAGTACTCCATGATGCGGCAAGTATAAGGCCGGTGACGATGAGTTCTCTGTTGTGACTTCCGTTACACGTGACATATGCCCTAATCTTTCGTAATCGTTGATAAATTCTGAATAAATTAATTTAAATGCGTGATTATTTTGAAATCTTTTTTCTAGTGAATAAAATCGTTTGCTTGCTATAGAGAGTGAATCACCCAAATTTTGGGGATCAATTTTGAACGGTAATTTTACCATAAACTTCCCATCTGGTGCTCGTTTACAGGTTTTTGTGAATAATTCTTCACACTGTAATTCTTCGTCGGAATATTTATTATTAGAAGAGTCCGGCCTTTCTTCTAATTCCCAGAATTTTTGAAGGTTAAAATTTATTGTGTTTATTGATAAATTGCAGCTGCCTGTCCTTATGTTTCGACCATATGGCATATCACCCCCAACAATCCACCCTAGACGTGTTTCTTGGAAGTGTAATTTGTCCTTGTTTTTAATTTGTTCCGTACCGAGAATTTCCCAAAAGATCTTAGCCCCCAATAACAGGTCTATTTTGTCGTTTTTATAGAAATGAGGGTCGGCCAAGGTTATATTTGACGGAATGTTAATGGCCTGTTTGTTAAACGATATTTGTGGCAAATTATCCGTAATTTTTGGTAAAATTAAACATTCAATCTTCGAATGCCATGCTCCCTTTTCTGATTTAAATTGAATTTGTGTTAATTGTTGGGCTCGACCACGCGCTTCATTGATAAGCGAGATTGACCAATTCGTTGAATGCGTTTCTAAACCTAATTTCTTGCAGGTGTCTTCAGTTATAAAATTTAATTGTGAGCCTGGGTCAAGTAAACATCTACACCGTGTCCAGTTTCCCTGGTAATCCCTCACCCTTATTATCGCGGTTGATAGTAAAACAAGACAATTACGGTCATTATTTTTTGAATGGGTAACCACTGCTTCAATGGGGTGTAATAAGGAATTATGCTTTCCGTTACATTTGCGACATTTGCTGGACCTACAATTCTCGGTGGTGTGATTTGGTTTTAAACAATTAGTACACAGTTTTAATTCAACTGCCTTCTTTGAGCGGTCGGGTACCGACATGTCTAAGAATTCAGTGCAATGGTACAATGAATGGGTCCCCTTACACATGTAACATTGGGTTTTGTTTGAAATACTAACATTACACGTGGCCCTTGATTGTGAAGGTTTTTGATTTTTATATGAACTGGAACTATTTGTTTTGTTATGTTCCGTGCTGTTTAAGGCCTCCAGAAGTAAACATTTCCTTTGTAAGAATTCTAGGAGATTTGTAATATTTGGGATTTCATTAGTTAGCGCGGCTTCCCAGTCCTTTTTTGTGAAAAAATCAAATTTAGATGCCACAATCGGTATAATTAGTGCATCCCATTGATCTGTGGGTAACCCTAGATTCCCTAATGCCTTTAAATTTATAGCTACAACATCCAGTAAATTACGCATTGATGCATAAGAATTTTTAATTAAGGTTGGCGTGTTTAATATTTGTAAGACATGTTCTTGGACGATTAGGCGTTTGTTCTGATACCGTTTTTCTAATTCGGCCCATGCCGACATGTAATTTGCTTCGGAGACGGAGATGGCCTCCACCGTTTTCAATGCATCTTCCCTTAAGCACGATTTCAGATAGTGAAATTTTTCTACATTCGAATATAACTTGCTATTATGGATTAATGCCGTGAAAGTATCTGCGAACGAGGTCCAGTTTAAGTAGCTACCGTTAAACGTTGGTAAGTTTAACGTGGGTAATCTCACGTTACTATGTATATGACCGACCGAGTTATTGCTGGCGGACGTTCCCGAATTACTATTAACTACCCTGGCCCCAGTTTGATCAAGCAAGGTTAAAATTTGCGTTTCTAAATCGTAATATGTGTTCTCGAATTCTTCGCGTTCTTTTGTTTGCTTTGGATCAGAGCTTAACAGTTCTATCTCCGTTTGTATATCATCAAAGTTTTTAAATGCATTCCTCAGAATTGACAATCTTGATTTTAATTGATTTATATTGTCGTTAGTCTCGAAACTAGTCACATAAGTTTTGATTCTTGTTACGGATGATTTAATCACGCCGCGTTTTGCGTTTAAAGCCCTTAACTCGTCTTCAGGCATGGTGGAATCTGGTTAATTGGTCAATTGACGGTAACGACAAATTACGAGGAATTGACACTACTACCAACAAATGTGAAACCTACTCACCCTAGACGGCTTCGACTGATTTTTCGGGTGGTTGCGATTGCTAGGAACTGGCTGCGATCCTCGGATGATAATTACGATAGGACTGGCTGCGATCCGGCTCGAAGGACCATAAAATGTTGGCTACCAATGTTTGTCACCAATGAATTTAAATTAAACTCGAAGTCACAATGGATGACTTTATTTTTGATTCTGTATGCAAGCTCGACCTTTTAGTTTGAGAGTCGATTCTGTTCTCATTTTTGGTGGTGAACACACTGATGTTCAACCCCCGAACATAGTGGGGTGTTAAAATATGTGGAGTGGGGTTGGAACAGGCTCCAACAGTCATTGTTGAGTAAGCTGTTCGTACAATCTGGAAAAAATAATAAAAGTCTTACAATCAATCAGCTATAGACAAATGTGAAAATACTCAACTGTTAATCCTAGAACATAATTGATTGAATAATTCTCTGAGAACTGCATTCGTATTGTCCTTTGCGCATAACACAATGCAATTAAATACATTTTACGATTTTCAACATTCATATTATACCAGTTGATTTGTTTTAATGATTCATATAGGTTCTCTGACTAAATAACAGTAAAAAGAAGTAAGAAAATTGATGTTTTTTCAGAGATATTTTGAAAAATATTTACCACATCTTCTATGCTTTGTCCGGATATACAGAATCCTAGAGCTGTTGCAGTAGTAAGTAAAACAGTTACTGGTAAGTAACGATAATCATATTGCAAGTTTGACATGTCCATTGTGAACCAAACAAGACTCATACTCAAAAAAGAGAATAATCCACAGAAAGAAAAGTAGACGATATAATTGGATATTGCGATAATTTTCTGTTTTAAAGGGCTGTAAAAATCAAGGCAACATGCGTTAGTTAAAATAAACACAGAAGTTATTTCAGCAACTGACTATTTCAGTATTGTTGACATACAACTGCATTGTGACGAAAATCTACAGAATGTTTCAGTTCAAACGCCCACTTTTTATAAATATTTCAATTATTAAAATACTGTTTTACGAATTTATTTATCAATTTACAGTATCACATTGATAGACAGGAAATTTTCAGGCTATTGGTATCGTATTTGATCACTGAATGTACTACATTCGGTACGATTGTGCATGAAAGGAAATTCTCTCAACATCTCTCTAAAGCAAAATTTTCTATTTTTAATTTTTGACCAAACCAGATTAAGAAATGTTAAGGAATACTTTTTTCTAGGTAAATACAGTCTTTTAACCACATTCTGCTGACATGATTTTTTTGGGCCCTTTATTATAAATTTTAAAAAGTTGATGTCAATTTTCCAGATTTACAGAGTGGTCTAGCAATTGACTTTTTTTACTCATAGATTACATTCGAATATTTTAATAATTGAAGGAGTTATGAAAGGTGGGCGCTTGGACTGAAACAGTTTGTATGCAAAAAAAAACAAAAATAATTAATACTTTCTGGTTGCTATTTGATTCAACTACTAATTACGCGATTTTCAAGTGCTCAAAAGAATATCATACAGAATTGTTCAGTTCCCTTCGTCATCGAAATATGGATTCGACTATAAATAATTTCTTGGAAGTGTTCAGCTTAATCGGCCTCAGCAATGCTAAAGCAGAAAGTACCGCGAGTTAAGCAGCATGTTTAATCGTATTTCGATTAGCTTTTTCATATTAGTTTCTTTTTCTTTCTAGTATAGTCAAATTCTAAATTCTAAAAGAACTTACAGGGTAATTTCTACGGTCCGTTTAACAGTAGTAATCAAACGCAGTTTAACTTGTTCTTGATAATCAACATCATCCACTAATTGCCCATTAAACGACTCAATTTCTTCCGTTTGTGTTATTTGTTTAATTTGATCAATTAGCATTAGCATTTGATATCTTACATTTTGTGTATAATAAATCACTTGATAACAATGTGCTAAATATACAGCTACTCCAGCAAATAAATAACTAGCTTTATACATGCCTGAGAAAAGAGTTAAATATTCTGGCCAATAATCGGTAATGTATTTAATTGGTAGATATGCTGTGTAATCATATGCGTCGCAAACGTTTATGAGAACAGCGCAAATAATAGTACCAATTGTATTGATAACTATAAATACTGAGACAATTTTTATTTCGTTTTTAATTTGGCTTTTAGTTGTACCAAAAGCGTGATCATCGATTGTTAACATTTCAACTTCTTCAAATAAATTGTGAACAATTTTACCATCTGTTAATAATATTATTGCAGCTAACATTCCCTATAAATCCAAAATCTTAGTGCCTATTATTAAATGTATAAATAATTCTTACATAGAAGTTAAAGAAAAATACTGGTGAATACTGTACAAATTCTTCTACAGTCAAATGATTCACAAATAAATAAATCTGTAATATTTGAGATGGCGTGACTATCAATAAATATAAAATCAATAGAATTTTAACAAATCTAAACTGATGGATCGTTGACGCTATCCATCTTACAACAATTAAACTATCACGTTTTGTTAATTCATTCCACCAGTTTTCCATAATTTAAGACAATCACTCAGAACTTTTTAAGCTGGTAGATGAAACGAAGTCAAAATCACGAATAAACGGTTTGTGTTCGCCAATGTTCACTCTACTGATTATTCATTTGATTCATAATCAATATGGATTTCTACCAATGAAATTCCTACACAAGGCTTATTGCTTAATTAAATAATTAATAATAATTAATACTCCCTCTGTCCCTAATTATGTATTATAGGCGACTATATAACAAATAATTGATTGTAAAAATATTCAATTAACGATAATAATCAAGCAGAGATAAGTTTTATATTTATTTTTTTCCACACAAAAATGATAATTGTAGGCCAATAATAAGGCCAACGATGCGTCAATTTTTTTTTGAAAATTATATTTTTCTATTTTGCGTCAATAATAGCGCTATTATTAAACTCGCTACTGTATCGAAATGTGCTCATTTGGATACCAATGCTGAAAAGTAAAATGTAGGATTTTTTTATTCCACTAGGTTGGTAACATTATCATTGCTTTTGACAACTGTCAAAAATTATAAAAACAAGATACTTAATATACCGTTTTTCGTACTGATCTTTGGATTTATCGGGTAGTAAATTGCTTCCTGCATTTTCAGCAATTTCCCTTATTTCAGGTGGACTACATGAAAATTCTTCACTCATTGTTAAATAAGCAATTTGGCGAAAAAAACAATTGACTAATTGTAAGAGTGAAAAATAAAACAATCGAAGTTTCCTAGCTGAATGTTCAATTGTTTTTTTTTAGTAACACCAACTCCCACCAATTTCCCTAAATATTAAATCTCGCAATTTTTTTGTAAAAAAGGGCACAAAACATGCAAAATAGAAAAAATAGTATAAAGTACTCGTGTCAGAAGTCGCCTATTATTGCACGAGTCCAAGTTTAGAAAACGAGCGGCGGAGATTACGTTAATAGACTAATAATGATAATAATAATAATAATAATTATAATAATAAACGTTTTTGATTGAAAATGAAAAGAATCCCATTGAGTGGATTTGTAACGTATCCGAACCGTTTTACAATGGCAGTAATTTTAATTTATACAAGTTAGTTACAGTCAACGCGGATCTAACGGCCATATAGCAAACGCTAAGAAATAGTAAACATACCACATGGAGACATGATCTTCGAGTTGTAAAATGGTAAATAATGGTGTATGGCATAATGTATCTATTCATTGACGTAGAAATATCTATAGGTTGTAATTCGTGGCTCTGATTTATTGATTGTTGTGAGAATAATTCTCCTATTTTAACGCCTTTGTCGTAGCCCAATAATTGTTTATAATTTGGTTTACCGCATTTCCGCAAAGTGGAAGTTTTTGAAGCGGAACTCTCAGGAGAATTAATAAAATGTAGTACAGCACATAAGTGCTTGCATTTGCCAGATAATCCAGCTTTGCATGTACATTTTGCGGACTCTATATTTTGGTTAATATCAAGCTGATAACCAAATAAATCACGCATTATTTATTTAATACAAATAAAAAATAGTTAAATTGTAAAAAAAATACGCACCTTAATTTCAACATTATAAATTTTCGAAATTGATGTTTGAGATACAACTTCACCGCATAATATATAAGGTGTGTTTTTTACGTGCTCTAACTTCTGTTCTGACCATGTCAAATGACGTCACAAACGTCAACCAAATTGTCCGAACCGAAAAAGATGTTCGAACTTCAAAGTTTGTAAACCTAACCTATAACATGCCATGGCGCTTTACATGAAAATTTTGTTTAATTTGTAATAGGACTAATTTTAAATTCTGATAAAATAATGGATAGAAAATGGACTAATAATTGAATTAATTAGTATCAGGATTAGAAAACCATTATATATGTGCAATATTGAGCACAAACTTTATTCAGAAAACAAGTAGGAATATGAAAACAAAGTAATACGGCACATGTATAGCTAAAAAAACTACAATTGAAAGTGTTTTTGACTTCTCAACGGATCGATGAGTAACAGTTTGGTTTACTATCAGCAATAATAGCAGTGTGTGTCTTGGCCAACTTATTTTGTATGATGAAGTTAATTCATCAGATATAGAATCGAAACGCTCATGGATATTGTAATTTTCGTTTTTATTTTTCTTTATATATCATTCATAACTGATTGTCTTATTTATTGAATGAAAAAATACCCCTCTTGATTATTAGTATTTATTAGTTAGAACATGAGCTATTAAAGCCAGAAGAATATATTATCAAAAACGATTAACGCCAATAATAATAATTAGATGTTAAAATAATAATCCAAAAAACTCTATTATGTAAAATAAAAATTATTTAGAACCAGATTATATTTCTAGAATATTAATTATTGCTAATTTGTTTTTCAAAATTTCAAATTCAAATATTTCGCGCTGGCTATTTTAGCCGCAAAGCATGATGGTCTTCATGCACTACCTCGGAAGTTTGAACAGAAAAAGCTGTTCGAACAGCCTAGTCACGTGACGAAAATGGCATTAAAAAAACGATTGACAGTTGATGTTAGAACGAGTTAGAACAATTAAAAAACGACAACTTGCTGTTTGGGTACTCGAACAGATGTTTGAGCACGCAAAAAACACAGGAATAGTCTCCCTTTTTTTCTACGGCGCCTAATACGTGTCCTGATTCAAAAAGCTTAAGGCCTTTTAAATCATTTTGACCACGTATGATATTATTTATTATAGATTTAAAACCGTAATATATTATTCTTTCCATTTTTTCTTCAATTTTTTAAATTGTTGTGAAATCACAAATTTAAATTCACACTGAATACTTCACTTTACAACAACGTTAGTGCTGCCCTCTATAGTTTACGCACGGTCCCTATTAGAGGCTACTCTGTCAGTTCCTAGATATTGCTTATAAATGTGACATTGCGTTGATTGATAGTGCGCCCTCTTTGGTCTTCACTAAGCAGTTTCATCAATTTTAGTTATTTAATTTTTGTACTGTAAATTTGTCTAAACATTTTTACATGTAATTTGACGAAATTCTTTGCGCAATCTATACTCTAAAGCAGTGGTTACCAAACTTTTTTCAACCATGGACCCCTTTTTATAATCAAAACTTGCTCTCGGACTCCCAAGTGAAAAAGCTACATATTTACATAGTGTAAAAATTACAAGTTTAGAAAAACATTTTGTTGAAGTAGGGAAGCGAGGGGCTTATTGTAATAGTTTTCATTAAAACTAATATATCTTGTGATCTATTGATTAAATTTCTACTAAATAAAGATGGATGGATACTGTAACTTTTCCTCTATCAAATCAAGTAAAAATAATACCATAACTATTGGTCATTATTTTACAATCAATTATTTTGTAGAAGAAGTGCGGTGTTACAACTTACCTCGTGCTTGGGGCAAGTTGTAACGTCAACCGGGGCAAGTAGTAACGACACAAAAAAACGACAATAATACCTCTAATCATTTATTCTTTGTTTATTTTGAACAAAATTGACATCTTTCTAAAGTAAATATTATATAATTCTTATCAAAAATCAACTCAAATACACTTTTTTAGTAATCAACACTTAAAAATGAAGTAATTAACAGTTTTATTTAGTTAAACACTACTTATAATCATCATGGCACTTTTAAATCACAGTAAGTAATTAAATTATTTATATCTAAGGTATGCTTCGTAATTATCTCTTCTTAATAGCTATCTAACAAGGTATTATTCTTATGTAAGAATCAACATTTGGTGGGTTTCATTATAATTAAATTCATTCTTCATCTGAGCTACAATTAATACAAATAAAAGATATAATGTCTCCTGTAACACATCCTACATGTGCCAACATCTTACAATTGATACACTCTATCCAATCTTCTTTATTTGTATCTGTGTAAGCTTCACCACATACCAGGCAATACCACTCTTCTGATTCAGATTCTGAATCTGAACATAAAATCTTTTTTTTAGCTCTGCCCACTTCGGTTTTATTATTTGTTGATTTACCTTTGGCTTTTTCCTTCCCCTTACCCTTTCCTTTCCCTTTTCCTTTGATTTTGTCACTTTTTTTCTGTTTTTTCTTCATATTTTCCTCATATTCCTTTTGTAAAGCTTCCTTTTCAGGAGTGTCCGTCAATACTGTAGATTTTCTTTTGCGTCTGCTATTTGTATTAGTTTTTCTTGGTGGCGCCTTCGATGGCGAGAAAGTTTTTTGTAGACCGGAGCAACTCGGAGTTGGTTCGTTTGCAGTTTCGATTTGGCTTATAATTTCCGTGGTGCTTATGTCTACTTCAGGGACAGAATCTAATAGTTCTGGATTTTCAAGATTCAAAGATATATTATCTGTGACATTTACAACATCTGTCTCTGGTGTAGGACCTGGACGATCAGTAACATAAGATGGCGCAAAGTCGGAGTCTTGGAAAATATCAGCATTCAAAGGCCATACACCAGAAGCTTTAAGTCCACTCATAATATTAGCAGGGTTTAGGGCAAGCGGTAACGACTCTTTCATAATACCTGGGATGTCATATATTGTCATCGTTTTCCCCTGATTGTTGTGCATCCATGCTGTCCGTGCCTTATTTGTGTGACACTCCTACGTCTAAAGGTTGCAAATTGTGGGAGCAGTGCGGGGGAAACGATAACCTGATGACATTATTTTTTTTGGCTTTTTCAACCACTACAATATTCACGTGTGAGCTATGGTTATCAAGTAGCAGCAGAACTGGCTCTTCCTTGGTGGGTTTTGCGTGTTTGATAAAATGATCCATAAAAATTAAAAATTCTTTTTCGGTCATCCATCCGGAGGAATTACCAGCACCGATGCAATCTGGAGGTCCACCACGAATAAACATTTTAGAATATTTAACTCTAGGAAAAACGAACATCGGTGGGATAAAATTACCCGTAGCGTTAGAGGCACAAGCAAGTGTTACAAGAGTTCCCCTCTCAGCCGATGTGATAGCTCCAATTTGCTTTTGGCCACGAGCAGCTACTATTTTCTTAGATTTTTCAACCGTTGTGACCCCTGGTTACATTAGCATTAAACTGATATTTTTGGAGAAGTCGTTGATATATTTTAATGAATGAATTAACGTTAGTCTTATTGAAAGACGTCGCTCGACTTAAAGAAGTCGCTTCTGGTGTCCTTAGAGATAAATGTGAATTTCTGCGCATAAAATTTTGGAACCAGTCAGTACCAGCCATGTTATTTTGATGCCAAGAAGAAGGAATATTTTTAGCACTAAGCTGCACACCGCATTGGTAAGCTAGTTTCCTTACTTCTATAGGAATTAGTCCAAAATGTATATCGGTGCACTTGAGTAGGTAGGAAGCTATCTTATCTTCTTCTGCAGTAAATACTTGTCTAGGCTTAACATAACCAACGCTTACGGCCGATTTCACCAACCTGGATCAACGACGTTGAACCAGTTTCAGAACTGATCTCGGCTCAAATCGTTTCATCAACGAGGATCAAGTGAATGGTGACGTAGTTGAGACCGATTTAAGTTGAACCCGATTCAGTTGAGCCGAGCGCCAGAAATTCACTAGAAATGCATTTCACCAACCCGATTCAAGTAAAAACACCGATTTAAGTCCCAACTGAACCACGATCAAAGTAAAACCAGTCCAGAGCTGGTTTAAACCTCCGAATACAATACAAAGATATGAATTTCTACATTGATTATTCGAGTTTTATTTTTCTAAAATATATTTAGATATAACAATTTCATTAAAATCGATGCTTATATTACTTTTCCTTTTTTTATGCGATTTTATTTAATTAGACTGATTCATTGTTAAATATACCATGTTGAATTAATCCTGCCATGTCGCAAAAAAACTCATCCCATTATTGTAACAACATTATCAAAAAAGTTTAGTTTAGATATAAGTACATTCATTTTGAATAATTTTGGCGATATCGGTACCTGTACAGGTATAAAAGGCCGTTAAGGGTTGATACCCTCTCTTTTTTTGTTAACAATCGAAGATGTGTGTTTCTATACAGCAAATTGTTTCTGTTGGGTTTGATTGTTAATTTAATTTTTGGTATATTGTTGTTGATTGTTTTTTCGTGTTTTTGTGTACTATTTTAGAACATTTTTTGTGATTTTTATCTGGATTTTTAAAGTATTTCTTTGGTTTATATTGTAAGTTTTATTCTGATCTTCGGCGTATTATTTTTGTTCATTTTGGAATCTTTGTTTTATTCTTTATAGTGATAATGTACGAATCAACTGACTCCGAAGAAGAGCAAATGGCGATTGTTCGGCGGCCAATTAACATTTATCAACCACTTGACAAATTCAATGAGAATGAGTTTCGGTTGAGGTACCGATTTTCAAAACGATCGGTTAAACGATTACTAGCTTTAATCCAAAACAAACTAATATATACAACAAAACGGAATCGCCCTCTCTCACCGCTAAATCAACTTTTATTAACGCTACGTTTTTATGCCACGGGGGCTTTCCAGGGATTGTTGGGTGACCACATTGATATTAGTCGCGTGACAACATCAAGAATTGTGTGGAAAGTAACGCAGGCATTAGCTGCGTTAGCAGAAATAAAAATCCAAATGCCAGGCACCCCGGATGAAAAAACCATGGTGATGCATGATTTTTTTCGGATTAGAGGATTTCCTCGAGTGTTAGATAAAATGTAGATACATTTTATTTTTACTGTCTTGAAATATTGAATGTCTAGGTGCAATTGACTGTACACACATTCCAATTCAGTCTCCTGGAGGTCCCGATGCGGAATTGTATAGAAACCGCAAAGGTTTTTTTTCATTAAATGTGCAAGTCATCTGTGATGCGAAATTAAAAATTAGACACGTAAGTGCTCGTTGGCCTGGGTCAGTTCACGACAGCACTATTTTCAATGATTCGTCGCTGGCTGCTGACTTTGAACATGGTGTTTTTGGTGATAGTATATTACTTGGGGACAGTGGATATCCGTGTAAAAATTATTTGCTAACACCCTTGTTAGCACCTAGGGAGATAAGTGAGCACAGGTACAATAGTGCTCACATACCAACCAGGAATACAGGGGAAAGGTGCTTTGGAGTTTTAAAAAGACGATTCCCTTGTTTGTCGAAGAAGTTAACAATAAAAACGGATAGAATACCTGCCGTGGTTGAAGCGTGTTGTGTGTTACACAACATTGCATTAGAAAACAATGAAACTGATGAAGAATTTAGACTTATTGAAGAAGAAGAGTGGGCACCAATTGTAGTCGAAAATAATGCAAATAATGCTGTGCGAACTGCTTTGCTTAGAACTGTTTTCCAATAAATACATTTTTGAACTTCATTTATTTTCTTTATTAGAATTTATGTTTTTTAATTGTCGCATTTTTATCTGATAATCTAATTGCGTACAACGATACTGCAACTGTAATATTTTGAATCTAAGCAATTCTCGGTTTTTTTTAGTGTTGCTCATTTTTTTGAATGGTCGTCGTTTTCGTCGTCGTCGTCGTTGTTGTTGTTGTTCGGGGTTTTCTTGTAGGTGCGGCGGCGATGGCGGTGACAGGGCTATAGACGTAGATGGTCCCGGTTGATGTTGCATTTCTATAATTATTGATTCATTATTAACTTCAATATTACGATAATTTCTTCATACTAACCGAAATAATGACTTTCACTGTCATAAAGACAATTTAGCGGTGTTACATCCTTTTGAATGCTCACCAAAAGTAACTCTTGCGAGCCGCTTATTTTTTTTGAAATGTTCCGCCACCAGTTTTATTTCCTTCTATCTAAAAATAAAACAAAATATATATAACAATCAAATATTATTGCTATAGGTGTATACTTTATCATGCCGAGCAGCAGCCAAAGCTTCACTCATTTCGTTTTTCCAGGCCCAGTACATTTCTTTCTATAAACAATATATTTGCATAGCAATTAATTATCTACGGAAATATATTTCCAAGACTACTCACGTGTTCTTCGGCTTGGTTCTTTCTTGTGCGCGATTTTATATTTTTATAGAAACTTCTCAATTGTTGGGAATTCCTTTTGTTAATTGTGGTGCTGTTGAATTTGTCAACAATACTTTTCCACGCCTCATTTTTTGATTTTATCGTAACACCATTGGTTTTTTTGTTTTCAATTATGCGTTCGTATCTATAAGTTGTAACTTATTTTGTCCCGTTGCTCAGGAAGAGCAGAGTATGGGAGGGTTCGGTGTTTAAAGATAACTGGCCATGGGCGCCACCACGATTTTCAAAAATCAAATTAAAGCTCACAATCGTGGAATGAGCATAATTTTAAAAGAAGTATTTTTGTTTTCAAAAATATAATTAAATAAATATAAAATAAATAATATCATCTTCCTATAATAATCAAAATTAACAATAATAATACTAAATATAAATTAAACGAAATTCAACATACAGATGATATCTAGTCTGTACTAGAAAGTAGATAAATGAAGGAATTTAATCTTCAAACATATTTCGATAAACCACTGATTGTACAGCGGTGACTTATTCTTTAAAACGTATGTTGTTATTCTTAAAATAACAAAAAAACAAATTACAAGAAATTATTATAATTATTCTCTTACGATACTGATAATGATTTTCTTTTAAGGTAAAAGTTTTTAAAAAATACGAGACCTATTATTTTACAGCCGATAATAAGAAAAACACTTATCTGTTTTGATGATAAGGATGAAAATTGACGAAACTTGATGATCGTTTACCCGTTGAAGCATTCCCAGAATTTAGGAACGAAATTGATGTCCTAACATCCAACGTTAATACGAACAATCTCCCGTTGCGTAGAATTTCACGATACGATACGATAAGATACGATACGATACGAGACGATACGATATATCCCAAAATTTCGGAACTCACGGATTTCCAAACTATCAAAATGTCGATATATCAATGTTACGATTCTCGTAAGACCAAATTTTCAAATTTTCTAATGTACCTAATTTTTCAAAGTACCCAATTTCCCCTAAAGAATGAAATTAGAAACGAACCACAAAAATAGAATTAAGATATTACATTTCTCTGGGGATTTATAACGATAATCTTATACGGTAAACGGTAAATAGAAACGATAACTATTTGTAATATATTTTCTAAAATATATTTCCAAATAACGATACGATAAGGCAAGAGGAAAACCGAAAATGTTGGCAGACCTCACACGCACACAATACTGCCCTGTTAAACATAGAAGTCGTAACTGACAAAATTATTGTTTCAAGATATTTCACATTTAGTACAATTTGTGATGCCACCAAATTTGAGTATTTTATTGAAAACTGAATGTAACATTTCCTAAGCTGTTACAAAGCAAAATCTTATAGGCCAAAGCATCTTTTCAACATGCAAGCAGAAATTAAAGTTTTGATAGATACGACATTTATTACTAACATTATACCAGGGTTAGCAGAGTACGGAAAAAGCATATCTACACAAAACTTAATCAACTTTATTAAAAAACTATTAACTCTATTACAAAAACAAAGAAGTATTACAAAATCCAAATGTATTATTATTGCATATCAAAAGCAGTCATTAAATTTAATCATCTAAATCTCGAATTTCGGTTGAAATAGGAATATCCTCCCAAAATTTCTTTCTGTTCATTGGCATTGTAGTACAAAGTTTGGATAGTATAAGATCCCTTCTTTCTGCGGTAATTCCTCGTGGGATGTTTTTTGGTGAAGGTTTTGGCACACCTTGCTTAGCCATTTTAGCATTTAAAAAATTTAGTTCCTGTTCTTGCACAACGTCAAAATCTGTCTTGTACAACAGTGTTTGTTTCCCTCTTAAAAAAGTAACTTCTACCATCTCATTGAGGTAAGGGCGAGGAGATATTTTATTTAGTTTGTATTGCGATGTGCCATTTTCCCAATTATAAAAGTCGCCTACGCACATGTTAATAACTTTTACATTAATGGCAGCTTCTTTTACTGCGTCACTGAAATCTTTAAAATCGTAGACCTTACCTTTTCGTTTGAGACATCGCTCAACCTGGTGATGAAAGGAATCGGCCCCCATAAACGTGTGCCCTGGCTCAAAATATTTCACCCTAAGTGATTCAAGGGAAACTTCTGCTGAATTCACAATATGAACAAAAAAAGTAAATATTGTCCAGTTTTTATTTTGAGAGGAGCAATTGTCCAACCACAAAGTAACATGTCTGGCATCTCGAATTGATAATAAAAATGCATAGAACGTGCTGGTAATATCTTGGGTAGATCGGCCAGATATGGCTTCGTGCCAAATAACCGCCGTTGGAAGTGTTTGTTTTTGCCGAGTTATAACAAAACTTTCGTTAAATGCGATTATTCGAGGTGTAAAAATCACCTCCTTAAACATTTCCATTCTTGGAAGCATTATCACCTACAATCAAATGATTAAATTAACTTCTTAAATTTTTATATTAGTGAGATTACCTTTTGGAGATCTGCAGATGCAATTACTTGATCATCTGTGGTGCTAGAACAATCTTCCTGATAGTGTTTTCTAGCTGCAGTGTACTTTTTTCTGTGGGAAGCAAATTTCTTACATTCGTCGCAGTTGCCGTCTAAGACATCCTTTTTATGGGAAGTCAACTTTGAGTGTAAATCGAAGGACTCACAAACCCAACATTCCTCGTGCCCCAATTTTACAAAAGATATTTTCAAGCTGCTGACTACTTCTCTATATAAATAATATGAAAACTGAATGTTTGGATACGTTGATCGAAAGTTGTTGTACATCATTGTAATATTAATATCGGAGGGAAGATAGCGTCTCTCTGGCGCATGTTCACGACGATAATGAGCGATAGTTGGTCTAAATGATTCTATATGTTTGATTATTAAATCTCTATCAAATTTCATCTTGCTGTGCTTTCCTTGTAGATTCGGCTTAACTGTTACTTTCCAATTTGTCTTATTTAGTGCATCTCTTACTACTCTGTCATTTTTACTGTCATATCCCAAGGTTCCTATGAAAAATGTTTTGCATACATTTTGCTTACTGCCTCCTGCATCTTTTAAAAAATAAAAGTAAGTATTAGATCTCCTTGAGATAAGACAATCAGTAGTTTTTCTTTTTGTACTTTGTTGAGAAACACTGTGTAAAATAAAGTTTTTTTGCTCATTGACATCTAATTTCCAAAACTCTCTACTTATCTCTACTCGTCTGTGCATGTTAATTCTCTTAATACACTGTCTTTTACACGTATTTTCTTTACAAGTTTGCTTTACATTATGTTTTTGTGTCTTGGCACTTATTTTTATTTTTTTTCTTTGAGTTGGGCTCAAATCAAACTTCTTCCTTTTGCGAATTTCCCCTTTTTTAGTAAAATTTTTTTGCTGTACTTTGTCCAGGGCATTGTTAATAATATTTTGCAATATTTCAATGATAAAACTAACACTGTCATTTTCTATGCATACCACATCGCTTGGAACAACAGTGCTCTCTTGCCATACAGTGTTGCTGTTATTAAGATTTTTATTATGCAGTTCAACATTATTCTCTGAACTTGTGAAGCTAACATTACTTAAGATAATGACGTTTGGTCTGGGTTCTTCTTGTTTTCGTAAATTATATACACTAGAACGATTGCAGTTAAGTTTAGAAGCTTCGGTTTCGGAAGTTTCACTGCCTGAATCATCACTAGGAATATAGTCTGGATCATTAACAGTATCCGGATTATCACTTAAAGTTCTGTTATTTCTTAATACTTTCAAATCACGTTTTTGGTCTTTTAGTTTATCTTTCTGTGCTTTATTTAGCGCTA
The DNA here is from genome assembly GCA_021725515.1 of Epicauta chinensis. Classification (NCBI taxonomy): domain Eukaryota; kingdom Metazoa; phylum Arthropoda; class Insecta; order Coleoptera; family Meloidae; genus Epicauta; species Epicauta chinensis. The sequence continues at coordinate 106,946 of JAEDXX010000151.1, read as the reverse complement.
ATAACATTTTAAAAGATCTACGTTGTGGATCCATTATTGCATAAGGTAAGTATGCGTTGTATCTCAATCTACAAAATGATCCTTATTTGCAAAACCCTTCACTCACCAAGCAGAAAATACGACTTACCACAAAAATATCTCAAAAGAGTCAAGGAACTCTTATTGTTTAAATTTATTTCACAAAAAATTACTAGCTAAAACTGACACCTCTGACATCACAGTAACACAAAATATTGAGGTTAGAATAAGCTTATTACTGTTACTGTAAATTGTCGTAAGTAACAAGTTGTTAAGGGAATTTGTCGTAACTGCGTACTGTTTTTGTAGTTACGTCATATACTTCTAATTTTGTCAGATACGACAAATCAAATTAACAAATACAGCAGTTTTGCAGATACGTCAAAAGATTGTATGCATTTATAGGCTATACAAGTCGTAGATACGACTTGGAGTCTTAACAGAGTGATAGATACATCAGTAATGAAGTTGTAGACGCCCTAAGCTGAAAACATGAAAAAATGTAGATACGACTTCTATGCTTAACAGGGCAGAATACGCCTCGGAATGAATGAATCGACGGAAATATTTCGGACAAGTTTTCTTAATCTCTTCGCAAAGATGATAAGAACTACCGTATTCATAGACGTACCTTATTTACCTGTATTTACAATCGAAATTTGAAAACAATCGAAACATGCCTAGCATAATTGTGTATTGTGACAATTTAATTCTTACAAAGTAACAATAAAATTTAAAAAATTAAAATTACAAACACATCTAGTAAAAAAACAAAGGATTTGTAAGTATAGGTATATTTACTTACCGTTTAATTATTTTCAATAATTGTTCTTTCTCTACCTCACTATAATTTTTACAACGCTTGGACGTGTCCGACATCTTCGCACTTGTATCAAAACTACCAAAATTTAATAAAATTTGTCGGTTTTACATGCATGAAGATGGGGGGAGAAAATGTAGGAGGCATGTAAGGGTAGATTGTGTTTTCCCAGTTTATGAATTGTTGTAAAGATCTGGTAGATAATAACAGAATACCTTAGAAAGTTCGTTATTTTTATGGTTCAACTCAGGTATACAGATTTTTAAAAATAGTTACCTACAATTATTCATCAGTTTGTACGTAAAATACATAAGGTAGAATCTTTGAACAAATTTCGAATTATTTGAAATTTTTGACAGCCGTCGAAAAAATTACTAAATTTTCATACCAACCCGCTCATAAAAACCCCTAGAACCGGTTGAACTCGGGATCAGTTGATCCTGGTTCACATTCACTTAAATCGGTTTGGTGAAATTGGATAAAAAATGAACCGGATCAAAATTTGAGTCTGGTTCAGTTGATCCAATATTTGATCCGTGTTGGTGAAATCGGCCGTTAATCTTTCATTACTCTTCTTTTTCTTTATGTATCTATAAAGAGAGACGTGACATAATCCGAAAGTCTGACTAGCTTTCCGAATACTGCATTTTTTTCTAAAACTTCAGCTGCCGCTAACTCGTACACTTCTTGGCTCTGTGTTGCCCGCTTTGACTTTCTTCTATTCGCTCTGAGGGAAGGCATGGTAGGGGAAATTGAATCGACTGAAGCGTTCGCAGTGGCCAGTTTTAGCGTTACGGGAGGCTATTATTACCGAAATTGTAAACAAATACACATTAAAGTATTTATTTTGTTTTAATCTTAATAAATTAAATACAACCATCATCAATGACAACACCATCAAGACTTGCACAAAGCCAAGGCTGATATTTACTCACCAACACACCAACCTGTTTAACAGTACAGCTTTTAATCGTTTGGTATTTTTCTTTGGCATGAGCTTCAGAACAGCTTCAAGAACAGTCAATTTTGCTAGGATTTAACATGTCTAAGACCAAAGCTTGAACTGGTTTTCTACATAATACTTTAATATTATTAACGTTCGAACTAGCAGAAATTCTTAGCCGTCTAGCTTTAAACCAATTGTTACTGGAAGATTGTTTAACAGTTTCACAGGCCAAATTAACAATATCCTCTTCTGATAATTGCACGTTATCCAGATAAAACTCTCGTATTTTGGTATCTAGTTCATAGACACATTTGTAAATCAAATAATCCTCACAAAAAATTAATAAATTATAGATGTATACAGCACTTCTTTTTCTAAATTCAATTCTACTTGCGTCAATAAATAATTCATTACATTTCTCACTGTATGTTCATTATCTTTTGTTGATTGTGCTTGTAAGATTTGTTTCAATGGAGAATCAACTTTTAATTCAGTTACTGAAACTTTTTGAGGTTCATGTAATTGGGTATTATTATGAGGCATCATATTTTTGAGTATTGGCCTTTGGAATATTTCTGTTTTGCAAATTGACGTGCGCTTGGCTTGTCCCACTGCTGCTCGTGACTAGTTTTTGAAATGCTTTCATCATTATTTACAAAATAAATTAATGCCGCAACGTGTTTGCACTTACTGCTCTGATTGTACACACAATTACAATGTACATTTGTCACATAGCGGTCAGCATTTATCTGAAACATAAATAAAAAAAACTAATTAATTACAATACTTTAACATAATTTACAGTAAAAAAATAAATGATTAAATTTTGAAATACGTTTAATGAAGTAATATAAGGTGTAGCGTGGACCGAGGTTTGTCGAATAATGCGAGATTTAATTAAGAAACTACCAAAGTTTCGCCGATGTTCCTCGACATCTCTTACATGCTCTGCAAGAGCCAGATTTTTACCCTTGGTCATGGTTTCTGGCTGAAATTGAATTTGATGGGTGACAGACTGAAATCCTGTTTTTTAAATGATGTCCATTTTTTTTTATAATCAGGGCATACTCATTCCATTGAGACAAATATTTAATTATTTTTTTTTATTTTTATATTTTACTTAGTATTTTATGAGACTTTGACATAAATTTCGAGCAACTTAACCTAATGTTTACTGCATTCTTTAATATTTTTTATCATTATACTTACTTTTCTTTTTGGTTTATTCAACTAGATTGTAAAACTGTAATTATTATAAAATTTTCACATATTTTTTTTGTCACTTATTGATTATTATTTATAACTTTAAACAAATTTTTCGTCTCTTGCTATTGACATACATATAAAAATATAGTCTGACAGCCTCCCGTAGTTCTTTTGTTGCGTGGCGCTGCAGTCACACTCAGAGCGAATACACCCTCATTCTAAAACAAAGGAAAAAAAGTAGGTATCTACATCATAACTTGGGGCATGTTGTAACACGTTACAACTAGCCCGGGATTTTGTTACAACTAACCCTATGGTATGATTTTTAACATTTATCAAGATAACTATTTAATTTAGCAATCATAAAAACTGTTACACATTATCAGAGATAGATAAATTTGAATGGAAATAAGATATAGAAAATTTGAAATTAGTCGATATTAAAAACGCAAACCGAAATTTTACGACAGTACAATTTTATATTACCTGGCAGAAATGAAGCTCACTGCGCCGGCCGGTGGGACACTGGCCATAGACAACTATAGACCGCTCACTCTCTTAGCCCGCCTACTCCCCTTTTTTTGCTTAAAACCCTAGTCAGGGGGCGCTAACGATGTCTACAGTCGTATGTAGGGAAATCTGTAATTTAAATATTTCATGGTATGAAACACGGCTAATCGTTGCTTTTGTTTTTTGTTTAAATTCAAATAAAATATGTTTGATTACGTAAATAAAAATACATAATTTTTTTCAACTGTTTTATATTTAATAACATAATAATATAGTAAAACATAAGTTGATCGAAACATAAAGTAAGTAATAAATTAAAATTGGAATAAATTAAATGATCTGCTAATCGAAATATTGCAAATCTATTTGACAATTAGTTTTTTTTGAAGTATAAACCAGTTGTTTTGTAACTGGAAAAAATAATATAAAAGTCGAAATACTGATTAAAATATTGAAATATTACAAAAGAAAAAAATACATGTTCATTACAAATTTGTGGTCTCATACAGTTGGTGGGCAATGACTGCGGGAAACTGGATGGGATATTTACTTAGGAGGTTGCGAGTGCACTTAAGGAGATGTGGAGGATCGAAGATAGTAAAGACTTTACTATCCCCGTGGACGAAAAAGGGATGGGAAACGGTAGAGCCCATTTTTCGAAGGGTACTGACGTTACCTGCGCCCATGTCGCATATGGTGGCAACAACACTTACACCGACACGATGCAGCGAGTCATTAGCCCCCCGAATAATGAACTCCAATTCCTCCGAGAAAATATTCCCTTGTGTGAAGGAATAAGCAACTGGTTGCTTCCACTTCCCCACAACACCCTGGGGCATGAAGACAAGAGCATGATTAGCAATTTTGCCTTTCCTACCCAGGCCTCCAAGGTCAACAATGCCGTCGATACCATCGAAAGAAAAATTGTACTGTATATGCTCCCTTATCGACATTTCGTCAAAGACAAGAGAGCACATTCGTTCTTCTTCTTTCAAGGTAGCGAGGCATCTACCAAGGTGTTGAAATAGATGCTCATTTATCCCAGGATGAAAGAGAACTTTGCTGAGCAGGCGGTTAAGAGTGGCAGGTGAAGGAAGAGAGAGGAATCTACGAAGCAATTCATAGGACCTGTGACTTTTTTCAAGAGAGTTATGGCGGTTAATTTTTCGTGGCGAGACCATCTCCTCCCTTTTGGTAGCCGTTTAGCGGCCCTCAATTGCGACATAAAAAAACTCTTCGGCAGCGACGACATATTTTTGAAAATATTGTCGCAAATGGTGTCGACATTTGACAAATTCGCAATTTGATTTTTATATTTTTTAACGTTGGCTTTTAGCTGTCGAATGCATCTTCCTTTGTTTTTCAGTGTGCGAAGCAAGCGTTGCTTTTTTACATCGCTGTTCGCACACTGAAAAACAGAAAATCTTGAAAATGGAGAAGACGGACTAGGACGGGTTTGAATTGCTTCCAAATTGGATGTAGATGGGACTGGACAATCTCTGCCGACCTCAGGAGAAGTATACACTTCGACCACCCTAGGAACCGCGTTGCGATTTAATATCCCACTTTGGGGATATGTGTAGGACTTTTGGGAGAAGTGCTCCGAACACAGTTTCTTATTGCGATAGAATGATTTATCTGTGTTTTCAACTCCAAGAGCTTGAATCAAAATTTGACATCTGAAAAGAAATATTCATTAAAATTCAGTGGCGGTGTGTTTTTAATATGGAGGGTCAAATTTTTGTAATTGGTACTTAGGACAATAAAAAAGGGAACAGAAATTTACTTTAAATGGACTTGCATTTCAAATCAACTCTTCTGTCGCTCGTTTCCGCAAAATATTCGAAAAAAAATCCTTATTACAATTTCTACACGCACACGTACACCACACATCTGTACGCGACTATGATAAACTAAATCTCAAATCTAAATTTAAAAGAAAAAACTCTTTCAAATTCATTTTTCCAATACCAAGAACAATAGTTTATATTATTGATTTACAATATTCGGCCGTGGACTTAAACAATATTGAAAGGGTTTTCTGTATGGTAGTCGAAAAAGTGGCTATATCTGTCCCTGTTTTTCTTTACATGTATTTCCTCATATATTATAAGAAATCAAATTGAACTTACGGCCCGATAGTAATCTAACTGCTAAACAAATATCATCGAGGCCTGGTTCAACCGTTTTGCGGGGACTGAATACATATTCAAATCTGACACTTAAATTTTTCAACGAGTAACTATTTTTAAATGATTTTCGTAGAGCGCGGGGCCGGGTTCCGAAGCACACGCTAAACCTGCCTGGAGTCAGCCCTGATCATCAATATCGAAAATTGAAAGCATGTACTAAACTTAAATTAGGACTAATAATAAGACAATAAGGTATAAAAAAGGTGAACCTTAACTGCGAAAATAATTATATTTATTATAATTAATATATATAATTAAGTTTCGTTTCAATTTTTTTAGAGAGTGACATTGACCAAATGATCATAAGGAGAAACCGTCACTGTTAAAACTATGTCTAAATTTACTTAATTTAAACATAGTATTTGTATTTAAATGAATAGTATTTATACCGAAAAAGTTAGGCCGCAATTAATCTACTCTATATATTCTAACTTGACACAATATGTGTTAAATGAGGGAGTTTTAGGTAATGGATTTTGCAACATTTCGACTCATTTTATAGCAAGAATAATGTCATTTATTCTTCATATGTCATTAACTTGTATAACAGAAACATAGTTACCTTTGAATATTTTTTGGAAAACAATGTAACCATATATTTTCGTCCCGTTGTTTTCCACAAATTATGCAACTTTTGTAATTAATTAAAATTCTTACAAAGAGTCAAATATTAAAATTTTATTCATGAGAGTACCGGTTTCGGCCTCATGCCATCATCAGGTCTCAGGCTGCATAAAGTTAAAGGAAAAAACAATATATTAGTATTAGTCAATTACAATTTTGAACAAAGATAAAAACGAAAACAAAATACAATACAAAACATACAGGAAGCATACAATATGAAATTGATTATTAACAAAACAATTACACATAATAAGGAATTTTATCAACAACAACAAGATAATTATAAAATTGTTTTAAAATTATTATACATACTCAGATAGGTTGAAATTTTGAATTGAAATGTTCCAGATTTATTTGTTCTTATCGCTACTATTTACAATAATTTTTACTTTTTATGAATTTTTGAATTTATATAATGTAATAATATCGTAATAAACAATTAAAACAGTCTGAACTTCACTTATTTATAAAAACTTTTTAGTTTTTTTATAAAAGCAACAAGAAACTATGATGATTTTTTTAAAAAGATTTTAATCGTGAGAGAATTTTTACTAAAATGGTGGATATTGTTGATAAATAATTTTTTGTGTGAAAATCTTTTGAAAAGTGTGCAATTTGTTAAGAGCCATCTTTGAACGAAATCTGAAAACAATTAGATGTGTACTACGCATGATTTTGTGCAAAATTCTGAAAAGTGAAATATTTTATTGAGAAAAACGAACAAAAGATTAAACATGAGGCGAAGAAAAATGAAAACTGTGAAGAACATAAGTAAAAGGAAAAAAAGGGAAAAAAAAGAAAATAAGAATGTGATTTCTGGTTATATTACGGAAAAATATTCACATTTTGGGATGGTAGTGTGTTTCTTATTATTTTAAATTTTTATGGATGTAAAAATTGGTTCAAAATGCATTTCCAGTTGATCGTTAAGTAAGTTCATGCCTTTTTTTCTGTTTTTATAAATTTCCCAAGCTTCTAACATTTTCAGTTTATAACTTTTGGAGCATTAGTGCAAAAGTTTGGTATTATCGATGTTCATTGTGTGTTTATTTTCTTCGAGATGTTGATACATTTTTGATTTTTTGGATTTTTGATGTTCGTTTATTCGTGTGATAAGGCGTCGTCCGGTTTCACCTATATATTTTGCATTACATTGATCACAACTGATTTCATATACACCACTACTATCAAATATGTTAGTATTTTTTCTATTGAGTAAATTAAATAAGTTGTTATTAGTTTTGAACGATGGAATGATATTATGTTTTTTAAATAGTGATTTAAACTTGTATTCAATTTCATTGTAAGTTAATGGTCGATATAGTTTAATATTTGTGTTGTTATTTTGATATAGTGGGTCTCTTTTTAGTTTTATTTTATTAATTAATTTGTCTATTATTTTAGGATTGTAACCGTTTGTGGAAGCATGGTATTTGATGGTTTTTATTTCATTATCATATTCAGTTTTTTCTAAGTTTAAGTTTAATAATCTATTGATAAAAAATCTAAATGAGGCAATTTTGTGGGTGTAATGGTGATATGAATTAGATGGTATAAGAGAACTACATCAAGTATTTTTCCTGAAAATGTCAAATTTGAATTTATGTTGTTCTTTTTCAATATGTAAATCTAAGTAATTTAAACAGTTATTTTGTTCTATTTCATATGTAATCATATATAAGTAATCATATTAGCTATCCTATCACAGTTTTCAGGGAAATATACATTTTATGAAATTTGATTATAACCATTAACGGGTTAAAATACCTTGGTAGATGGACATTGCGATTAATTTACTTCCTAACTAATTACTATTATTATAAATGTTCAAATTCAACTATTTTTGATGTTTTTAAAGCAAAATTTCATACATAAGCAAGTTCAAAACACAGCAGCACAGATGGAAAAACAAAGAATCAAAGAGATCACAATTATAACAGATTTTCGAAAAATGTGTTCGATAAATCTGTTTTTGTAAAACAGGGTCGCATATCTTCTTTCTCATTTCTTTATGACCATTAGTTGAAACCAGGGGTTGAAACTAATTTTAATTGCCCGGAACGAGCGGGTGTAAGGTCCGAATATTGGTTTTACGCTTAATTTTAATATTCTTTCTAAGACATGAATTTACTTAAAAATGATAACATATTTTCTGATGTCTGTAATGAATCAATAAGTTTGCATATTTTATAAAATTATTACAACTGGAAAAGATTAGCGTTATTAAAGCAATGCTAACATATCTTCCGATGTATGTAATCAATTAATAAGTTCGCATATTTTATAAAATTATTACAACTGGAAAAAATCAGCGATATTAAAACAATAGTAACATATTTTCTGATGTTTGTAATGAATCATAAGTTCGCATATTTTATAAAATGATTACAGCTTTAAAAGATTAGAGACATTAAAATAAACCCAAAACATACTGAAAGAATCAATTCAAATTTCCAGCGCCTTTTTGCCGCCTTCCGCTTGCAGCGTCACCAGCATTGAGAAAAAGGAACTTTGGTATGATGGGAGCGCCGTCTGTATATCAAACTTGGCAACATATATCGCTTGCAGCGACCCCAGGACTCAAATCTTGGTACTTTTCGTAAAACTACGTAAGCGCTCCCAGAATACGACTCCAGAAACATTAACTTTGAGGGGAGGAGCCTAGCTATAGAGTGATAGGAGCCTGCACTGGCGATGGCAACATGATGCGTCGCGGTTTATAGGTTAAATCGAGTCAAAGAAATACGTTAATAGCGTTCAAGATCCTAGTGAAAAGAGCCTGTTACTTCTACTTACCTGTGACAACAAGCCCCTCGCTCCACTACCTATTTATGGAAATTATAACTTTTGTTTAAAATAAAATATTAATAAAATTAATGACTTGGGTGAACGTGATGAGATTTTATGAGTGTATTTATGCTCGGGTAAATGTTTGTGAGAAGCAAACGCAAATCCCCTCGAGCACTAATTTCTAGTCGGTTTCTTTTTTTCTGTGACAAGCTTCATAACGACACTGAATCCACGTTCTACCAAATAGGAAGACGGGAAAGCAATCAACAACTTCTGTACAATAACCCATAATGCAGGATATATAATTGGGATCTGCTTTTGTAACCAGAACTTGTGGTATCGTTGTTCGAACATTGGTTTAAGTTCTTCTTTTGTGGATATTTCAATAAGCCGCTTCTGTGTAAGTTTGGATTCATCTGAGTTTGTCGGGAATATCCTAGAGAAGGATGTCTTCAAATGTTTGGTTCAGATCTACATGAAGAGCCGTTAAGTGTTAACAAAACATTCTCCTCTTCCCAAGTTTTGTTTGTACAGAATAAGTTTTGCTATAAACGCAAATATTACGCTTTTAGTTTTGATTAAATTAAATAACTCGAAAACAAAAGAACATAGCAAAAATCTAATTGCACCATCTGACTAGCCAAGAAAAAGTAGGACAGGAATGTGCTATCCGTTAGTTTCTACGAGCTTTCGTTATAGGAGATGCCCTGCAAAACCATCGAAAATGGTCCACCCTGTACATCCTCGAAATACTCCATTAATATGTCCATGTTTTTAAATTTCTGAGCGTGAGTTTTTAAAAGATCACTCCCCTCTTTTTCTTTTTGGGCGTATAATTCGAAAAACTAAATAAGGATTGATTCTACCAACAGTAAGCGGTACCACCCAGAATAACAATTTACGAATAAAATCAATTATTGATTAACTTTAGACACTAATTTCCTGCAAACTTAAGTAAGATTTACGATTTTTGGGTTAAAGTTTATAAATTCTATGTTATTTATTCTTATCCAATTTAATGTTTCTAATCAAAACGAGCGGCAATCTTTTTTCCTCTGTAAATTTCATAACACTTATTGTAAGAAGAAGCTAAAAACAATTAAGAACGTAATTTTGACAATTTTTAGGTTAAATGTTGCAAAATTAATGTTTGGATTATTCTTATCAAAATTAACGTTTCTTAGTGAAGAGTTCAACAAATTTTTAATTTTTATTTATTCAAAGTTGTTTAAATTTCATTATTATTATTATGAGAAGATTCAAGCAAAATTATTAAGGATACGAGTTTTCATGAAAAAACATGAAAAAAACGTGTTTTATTATTCGACAATTTTTTAATTATCGTCGTACTGGACGTGAAGAAAGCCAAGTCACACACTTGTTATTTGGAGAAAAAGGACAATGAAGTTTTAAATCTTTATGTAAAATAATGTTTTGTTTAGATCTATTTTATTTATTAACTAAACATAATGAAATTTGGTACAGACCTAACATAACACTTTATTTTGTGAATGATTTAAAAAAAATAGAATTTTTTTCTATCATTAGTGGTAATTTGATAATTAGCACTTACCTTCTTTCACCACCATTATAAAACTAAACCCACATATTCTGGGATTTTAAAAGTGAAAAAAGCTAAGTCATTAAATTATATAATTATATCATTAGAATTAAAAAAAACTTCACAAAATCGTCTTTTTTTTGTAAAATATCTACTCTGAATCATCGGAGTGATAAACGGATGGTGTTTTATTAGTTGTGCATAAAGATAGTAGATCTTTTAGTTTTTTTTTCATCAATTGGAAGACGGGATTGGTAGAGCATTATTATTTACAGTGTTTTCCTGACGGGTAGATCTCCCAAAGCACAGTTGTTTAAATTCATTGTCGGTCAACTGATTTTTATAATAATTTTTTTTTTGTGTATGAGAGGAAACCTTTTAAAGGCACCTGGCGTCTCCTTTGACAACCAGGTAGTGTCGGAGTCTCCACATTACGTGGCATACCGACTAAAACCTCTCATAGTTCCAGGGTGCGAGTCAGTGACTCTTATTTCCCTTATCGGAACTGCACGACTTCACTGGAGGCGTGAAGCCGCGAGGACGATGACGTCTATCTGTGAACATAATTCAGCATTAATCGCAAGTGATGAATGGGTAGTGGTACCTAGTGGTCCTGGCAGAGGGCCATTTTTGGCCTCTTCACTCGCCACCGATCCTCCTCGTCGTAGTCGAGGGCCTCTCGCACTAAGCGATTTGGATGGTCGGAAATTGTGGAGAAGGCCTTTGTGGCAATCTTAAGGAGATACTCCTGTACGTCCGGCATGTTTGCCTCTCGGTGTAATTGGGTGTTTCTAACGAACCATGGTGCATTGAAAGCCGACCTTAGAAATTTGTTCTGAAGGATCTGGAGACGATGTATGGAAGATTTTGAAGCGTGACTCCACGCTAGCGAGCCATAGCTAAACGTGGGTCTGATGATGGATTTGTATAGTCGAAGTTTGACTTTAGTGGATAGTTTGCTACGGCGGCAAACTAACGGGAGTAATTGGGCACAGGTTTGTTTGAAGCGAGTTTCAGCGTATCGGAGGTGGCTCTTGAAATTCAAACGTTTATCTAGGAAGACGCCTAGATATTTTACTTCCGGTTTCCATTGTATGGGTCGGTCATACATATGGACAAAGTCATAAGGTTGGACGATCCGACGTGTAATCAGTAGCGCTGAACTCTTTTCTGGATTAGCCTCAATCCGCCAGAGGCGCATCCAAGATTCGATATCGTCTACTGCTTCTTGCAGTTTAGACGTGACCAAGGACGGATATTTAGCTCTCACGTAGATGGCCGTATCATCTGCGTATATGGCGAGCTGTGTCCTTGGGTTTTTGGGTATGTCGGCTATAAATAAGTTGTAAAGAAGTGGAGACAGCACGGAGCCCTGAGGGACTCCGGCTTCCAGGGGTCGTTCACTGGAGAGTTGGTCGCGAATTTTCGCTCTGAACTTCCTGTTGTGGAGAAATGAGTGTATGAGTTGCACCATGGCAGGGGGAATGCCTGACTGATCTAGTTTGAAAATTAGACCATTGTGCCAGACAGAATCGAACGCCTTGGAGATGTCTAGAAAGACGGCGCCAGTGACATACTTCCAATCAAGGCTGATGGAAGCATACTCCGTGAAGCGGAGTATTTGAAGAACAGTGGAGTGTTGGGACCTAAAACCGAACTGTTCTTCGGGTATAATCTGCTTTTCAGTGACGATTTCACTCAAACGCGTGTATATAAGCCTTTCCGCTAGTTTGCCGACGCTGGACAAGAGGCTTATTGGCCGGTAGTTCTGAGGGAACTTCCGGTCCTTTCCTGGCTTTGGGAAGAAGACCACATTGGCGACTTTCCATCGCGAAGGGAAATGGTGGAGACGAAAAATTGCATTGAATATACCGGCTAAGGCTGCAATAGCTTTAGGCGGCAAGCATTTAAGAGACTGATTGGCAATGTGATCTGGGCCGGGGGATTTCTTAGTGCGAAGAGCACTAATCAATTGGCGGATTTCCTCAGTGGTGGTAGGACGAATAACTGAATCGTCGGTTTTTTGGAGTATCTCCTCAACCTGTTCGTCTATCATTTCGACGTGGTCCACGTCAGCATCCCGCCAGTTGGGTCTGCATTGCATCTCCAAGCTGTCAGCGAATGCCTCGGCTTTCTCGTCTTCCTGATAGACATAACCGTTTCGGCCGTGTATTGGCGGTGTTGGTTTCCGCTCACTACGCAGTATGCGAGTCATTCTCCAGAGAGAATGATTCTCTGCTTCTAGTGAGGCTATCTTCCGCTCCCATTCCGCATTACGCAGGTCCCGAAGAGCGTACCTGATTTGGTTAGTGAGTTCGTTCGCGCGAATTATATCAACGGGATTACCGAATCTATGGAACCGTCGTCTAGCACGGTTCTTTTCGCGTATGAGACTGATAGTTTCGGCGGGTAATTCCCATCCCCGCCTGTTTCCTAGGATTTCGCGAGTAGATGCATTTATCGCTTCCCTAATATTATTTTCGAAGTTACTGATTGAGTTCTCTAAGTCGGTCGCGGAATGGATCGTGTGAATTGGTCCGAATTGTGTATTGAGGTGGTCTTTGAATTTTACCCAGTCAGTGTGACGGAGGGTGACTCTATTTCTTACTGGATCATTCGCTTCGTTCCCGATATGCATCAAAACGGGTAAATGATCCGAGCTGAGCTCATTCACCGCAGTGAGATCAATTTGGAATGTAGCGTTATTTGAAATTGTAATGTATGACGTATCGGGAACCCCGGTAGCTGCATTATGATATGTTGGCTCTGAGGGAGCCAGTAATATGTATTCTCTATCTGACGCGTGCTGTTCCAGTATACACCCGTTTCTATTGTTTCGCCTACTGGACCAGTTGGTGTGTTTGGCGTTAAAGTCTCCTGCGGCTATGACCGATGCTCCTAATTGCAAAATCGTGTCGATATCTGATGTTTCTATAACCACGTGTGGTGTATTATAGCACGCGGCCATGACCAACGGACCGTTAGTCATGGTGACGACAATGGCAGTGACCTCCACTTGTCGGGTATCGGGTACTATTAGCGCGGAATACACAATATCGTTGCGGTCGTTGCGATGTAACAGGTACCCGGGAATATTGGGATCCCTGTTACCATCACCAAGGAATGTTTCACATACCAAGATGATGTCAAGATTGTGACGGTTGGCAAAATCAGCCAATTCGTCACGGGCAGGTGTTAAGCCTCTAGCGTTCCAGAACGCGGTTCGCAACGAGTCGACAGTGTTGATACCACTTCCCATCTCACTTCAGGTAATTGGCAAGGTGACCAAGAAGGGTCGTGGCGAGCTCGCGGCAAGATGATGCACCGCCAGCCTTGGCCAGCATGTCTATGAGCATGCTAGCGACCTCAGGCGGTGGTAGTGGCCCCCTAGCAGTGCTGGGTGGGCTGATGGCTTGTTTAGCCGCCGGCTTAGGGCCGGTAGGCTTCACGTTAATCGCTTGTACTGGTGTTGGTTGAGAAGTACGGGTAGCTGCCTTCTTAGCCACCTGTCCCATTACCAATTTGCCCTGGACACGACGTGGTGTCGGGAAATTTGGGCAGCCGCGATAATTGGCCGTGTGTGGGCCACCACAGTTGGCACACTTGGCCGGGGATTTGGCACTTTTAGTGCATTGGACAGTGGCATGTGCACAGCCACATTTCACGCATCGGTAATCAGCGTGACAGTTCCTTTGGCTGTGGTGCAACTTCTGACACCGATGACATTGATTTGGTTGAGTCCGCTTATTCGGCGCCTCAACCTTGACAACGAGTCCACAGGCAGTCCGGAGAGACCAGATCTCCTTATCTGCCTTGGGGACTTCAACCAGGACCAGCGGTATGTCTTGCCTGGTGCGATTGCGCACCATTCGGCTGACGTTAATTGGGTGGAAACCCTGACTTTGGAGGTCTTTAGCAACTTCCGCCGTCGGGATTTCCACGGGTACAGATCGTAATACCACTTTGATCGTCATGTCCTCCGGCAGACAAAACGAGTGGTATGGAATTTTCCGCGTTTCGAGCATCTTGGTCAATGCTCGAAAATCATCGGTTGTCGTGGGTTGGATGCGAATTCCATCCGCACACGACACCGCCTTTGTGAAATTAATTGGCGGTTTGCTGGACGTCATCGCGCTGGAAACGCTCGTCCATTTGGAGGGATCCCTTAAAATGATTGGCGGGATCTTGGGACTAGCTGCAGATGCGCTAGCAGCCTGAGGGGCTGATGTTGATGTTGCAGGCGGTGTTGGATTGACCGCCTGTGGAGCCTGAGGGGCTGGGGGTATTGGTGGGCGGGGAATACTAGTCCAATTCCTCACCTTTACAGCCTGAGGGGCCTTTGGAGCGGCCTGAAGTGCCTTGTGGGCAGCCTGAGGGGCCTTTTGGGCAGCCTGAGGGGCCTTTTGGGCAGCCTAAGGGGCCTTGGTTCTTAACTGGTTCTTAACAGGAGACTGTTTGACCTTTTTGGCCGCTGGTCCTCGCGGGATGTAACTAAGCCTAATCGGCTCACCTGAGACTTTCCTCTTGGTCACCTTTTCCCAGACCTCTTCCGTGGATGATGGTGGGACTGACTTACCTGGAGAGGCTTTTGATTCACCTGGTGATGATGGTTCACCTGGTGATGACGGTGATGACGACGACGACGTCGAAGAAGTGGCGTCATCCTCTTCAGAAAGGACGTCGGCGTCCATTTCCTCATCGGAGTTGCCCTGTAAAACAGTGCTGATAGCACTCGGGTTAGTACTTACACTAGCACCAAAAGAAGAAGAAGCGTCCGAAGTGGGGATGGCAATACCAGCGGCCGACATGGCTGATCTGTACAGACCAAGCTCACGTTCCAGCCTAGCGATTGCCTCCGCCTGTTGTTGGACGATCTGGCGTAGATCGTCATTCGACATCGGCGATGACGTCATCGTGCAATTGTTCTAGTAACCGCACTGGGCGGCTACTAACACTCGATGACGGTGGATGTGAATACTGAACTGGACAGCACTATGCACTCACATACACAAACACTACCAATTCGAACTCACATAAACAATCGATAGATAATCGATAATCAATAAACACACAGAGATTGAACTACACACGGTAGAACACGTCTGCACTAGTCGAGTGTCAACGCTCGACTTTTATAATAAATTAGCAATGGTGACTCTTTTCTAAATTGCAACCATTTAACATCCAACCACCTCATAACATTGCCATCTACATTTTTATTTCTATTTCTTATTAATTTTTGGCTATACATTTTAAAATCTAGAAACTGAGTGTAGTCCATTTCTCTTACTATGTAGGGGGGCTTACTCAATTTTGCAGTCCTGGTAACTGTGTACCACTGATCAGGAACAAATATATCTAGTTTTCTCCCTCTATTCTCAATGATTGAATGGACACTGTCATGTTCCATTTCGGAATGTCCAGATTCCATAAATTTTTGATTAATGACCTTTAAGTGATCTAATAGAGACAAAGCTCTTAAAAACATTGCAGATAAAATTGTATTTCGGTTCTGCCCAGAAGCAGTGTCTGAATAAAATATCACTTCACACACTTCGGGGGGTAAGTCAGAAAGTAACTGCCACAAGCATGTAGCTACTTCTGATGCTCCTTTAGTTCCATCAGTTTCATACCACATGTAATTTGTCACACTACTATCAGCAAGATTATACACTGTAAAATTATATGTTTTCAATTTCTTTTTATAATACAATTGTCCAATTCCTAGTTGAGGTGTGAGGAGGATTTTTTCCAAATCCATGGTGTACGATCTAAAGGTTAAATTATTTCGAGCTCGTTCTTTATCCTCTTTTTTGTGTTCTCGGGCTTCTTGTTTCCGTAAAATGTGTAAATCAAAGCTATGCTGACCCTCCAGTTTTTCATCTTCTGACTTGTTTTTTAACTGAGCGCAATAATCGCATTGATCTTTTTTAGGTTTGTGGAAGCCATAATTAAATTCGCTGGTAAAAATATGCTTATAAAAAGAAGAAGTGACGGGTGGTACCTGGTGCTCTTCGCAATATTTCAGGTAATCTTGATACAAACGATTTTCCGATAAGCCAGTTGGAAGATACATCCTTTTCGAAGAACTTCTACAGTAGTGTGATTCAACTACTGGAATTGAATTTATATGACTTCGTACAATCTACTTACGATCGTCTGAAATTTTATTCGGAGCAGGATTTAGACCTCTTTTATACTCTTCTACGATTCCAGTATCCAAAGTCTTCTTCATCACAGTTTCGATTTTTTTTCCAGAGATATCCAAAGTGCCCAAAAAAGGCTTTACACACTTGATGCGTTCCACTAGTAGATGTCAAGGTGTAAACTAGGGTTTGTTGCCTTCTTGAAGTAGAATTTGTTTGGTCAACCACAGCACCCAAGTAACATTATAAATACAAAATAGACTTCATTATGTTTTATCATAGTTTTATCGAAGCATAAATATAAGCAATGGTTTTATTGGAGCCTCAAGATATTCAAGATGCTCTTTAAGACATTTTGGTTTTAATTTAAGGTTTTAAGTCTGACTTAAATGCTTCATTTTAAAACATTTTAGACTTAGATTTGATTTACTCTTAACAGAGTTTTATTTAGTCTGCAATCTTAACCTTTATAAAACCAAATTATCCTAAAAAGGTTCTAAAGTCAATGAGGTTTTATGAAGTACTTACGAAATGCCTTTGTTTCATGATTGCATTTATGCTACGGTTTTAAAGCTATCTAGAATTCAAAATATGAAAACCAATTGGTTCTCAGATACTTAGGTTTTGTTAAAAACTCTAATAAGACGAAAAGGTACAAAATAAGACCACAATAAAACTAAACGTTCGTTCAAATATGACGACATTTTTGG
This sequence comes from Epicauta chinensis, assembly GCA_021725515.1. Lineage (NCBI taxonomy): Eukaryota > Metazoa > Arthropoda > Insecta > Coleoptera > Meloidae > Epicauta > Epicauta chinensis. Next base: position 89,423 of record JAEDXX010000151.1, on the reverse strand, counting down.
ATAAATGGCTGCGCATTAAAAAAAGTGGTAATTTTCATCGTAGACGTGTGAGAAATTACGTTAGAACGCCTCTTTTGATACAACCTTCTATTGGGAATCCTAATTTTCAATTGACAAAATGGTATAATGCGTCTTTATTATCAGGTGAAGAAAACAGTAATAATGAAATAATAGAAGTAGATGATGGAGACCAAAGCATCAGAAATAATTGGTTGCTAGAATTAACCAGTGACAATAATTTAATTGACGACGATAATAATGAATATAAAGATGCAAATTTTCGAAAGGGTTTGCAGATATGGGCAAATACTATTAAAATCAAACATAATGCCCTTAAAAATTTAATGTCAGTTATTAATAAAAGGTTACCCAATCTGTTACCAAAGGATCCAAGAACATTTTTGAACACACCTCCATTTATTAACACCATCTGGAAAATAGGTGATGGCCAATATTGGCATCAGGGTTTTATAACCTGTTTAGAAAAGGTATCCTCTTTCAATGTCAACTGTCCCACAGTTATTTCCATAAACATTAATATAGATGGTTTGCCACTCTATAATAGTGGAAGAGATGAATTTTGGCCTATTTTATTCAATATTTTTGAAATACCTGAAACTTAGACCAATGATCATTGGTATATATTGGGGGAAAGGGAAACCTTCTGATTTAAATGGATTCTTGAAACATTTTGTTGAGGAACTTAAACCGATAATGGAAGAAGGAATAACCATAAATAATAATAAAATAAGTGTAAAAATTCGAAGTTTTATTTGTGATTCACCTGCTCGTGCTTTTGTTAAAGGTAAGTATGTAAACATAGAATATCAAGAAATAAAGATGAATATTTTTTAGGTGTAGCCAATTTCAATAGTCAAAATGGTTGCCAAAAATGTACAGTTGAGGGAGAATATTCACACATTTCTCACTGCAATTATTTTCCGATTAGATCCTATGAAAAAAGAACAGATTCTGGATTTCGGAACAAAGTTTATGGTCTTCACCATAAATATGATTCGCCATTATTACAGCTTCCAATTGACATGGTGCAAGATTTCCCTGTTGGTGATTCTCTTCATTTGATAGACTTAGGTATAATGAAAAGGCTGTTGATTGGATGGCGTGATGGTAATTTTGGCAATTACCGAACAAAATGGTCAGCAAGGGATATACAGGAAGTGTCAAGGTTCTTATTACAGTGTAAAATGCCCTCCGAAATTCATCGTTCAACTAGAGGATTGGATGTTTTGGCTCATTGGAAAGCGTTAGAATTTCGTACTTTTCTTTATTATATAGGAGTAGTGGTACTAAAATATCACCTACCAAATGATGTATATGAGCACTTTTTAGTATTTTTTTGTGCAATTATATTTTGTTCTAGTCCTAAATATAAGAATTGCCTTACTTTGGTGCAAACATTATTGGAATATTTTGTTGAAATCTATGGAGAAATTTATGGAGAATATCACATTACCAGCAATGTTCATAATTTGACCCATTTAGCTGATGACGTCAAAAGATTTGGCCCCTTGTGTACATTTAGCGCATATCCTTTTGAGAGTAAATTATATACAATTAAAAATACAATTCGATCCGGTAAAAACCCATTGGCACAAATTGCAAAAAGACTTGGAGAGTTGAGTCATGTTGAGGTACCAGTTATGAGTCAAATATGTAATGAAAATTATAGTTTGAAAAAACCTTTCGACAATGAATTTATAAACAATCAGAGAGGTGATAACGAAAACTATTTTTCTAAATGATTTTACCGAAATTTTCTTTGTCAACAAAAGATGAAGACAAATGGTTTTTTTCTTTCAGTAACGATGTTGTACTAGTAAAGTATTTTGTACAAAACAGTGAAGGTGTGTACATTTGTGGAAGTAAACTAAAAGAAATTATAAATTATTTTGAAAATCCTATAAATTCCACGCACCTACACATTTATGCATCCAGTTGCGAAACAGACGAACTCCTTGTTAGGTTTACACTAGATCAAGTACAGTTTAAATTAGTAGCAGTTAAAGATAGTTATAAAAATGTAACTGTTTTTATTCCCCTTTTACATACCCTGTAATAAATAGTGACTTACCTTTTGTAAGATTTTATGATTCGTTTTATACTTGGTTGAGAAAGTATAAGCAAAGATGCTTTACATTTTAATTTTAATTGAAAACAAAAACAACTAGTAAATATTATACAATGAAAAGTAACTCTTTGATCTTATAATAACTAAGAAATCAGTAATACAAATACTGTAATAATAAAATATATAAAACAAACTTCTGAGAAAATAAAATTTTTAACAAAACCAACAACATATCTTAATAATTCAATCATCTTCCTCATCTGCTGTCTCACCTTCAAGCTTATTTTCTTCTGACGCTTGTGCTAGAGGTTGTTTTGATTGCTTGGTAGCGTATTGAAGATTTGTGGGTCTATTTTTGTGTGTGGAGGAAAGTTTTTTGGCATTTTTACGCTGTGAACTGTTTTTTATAACTCTCTTAAAAAAATTATCGCATTCTATTTCAGAAAACTCTTTATCAGCCAGCCTGATTGTATTTAAAAAACATTTTCTAAAATTCATAAAGAATTTCAAGCCTACCTTTGGATTTGCGCTACCACTTTTAGAATTACCAGTCTCCGAACATTCATCTACAAAATTTCTATCTAAAAAGTAATTACGAGTTTATAACAAGAATTTAATCCGTTTTCTTTCCCGCTTCTACCACACACAAAAGCCATGTTATCAACTATTTTCTGCATATATTTTTCATCTTTTAATTTTTCTTCCAATGTGATTAGGTTTTCTTTTGAACTGACTGGTTCATGTATTGCGTCAATTTGTGATTCCTCAAATTTTTTCATGTTGATAGTACTTGTGGTTGTCGTTCTTGTCAATTTGTCTATTAACACTATCAAACTATCAGAAGAGGCATTCAGTTTTATGATTTCATTCATCATCATTTCCTGATTTTTTAAAACAGATTCTAGCAATCTATTGTTATTTGATAAATTATCGTCATCTTTTTCAGTATAGTCAACGAAAGTATACTGGGCGCCCAGTACCTCATCAGACGAATCATTTGCATTTGTCGTGGGCTACAAAATGTTAAAATTTATATAATTTAAAACAAATATTATAGTATGTCACGCACCACATTGACTATATAATTTTGCAAAATAATTACACCTGATTCTTCAGTCAGATTCTGCTTACATTTCTAGAATATTAAAAAGACCCGCTAATGATTTTTTTCTCTAATTTTTTGCAATTTACATACTTTACTGGTATAATTTGGAGTCGAATAAGATTTGTTGTTCGGCGGATCTTGATGATTATTTTCTTGTAGCTAAAAATAAGTATACAATATGTATATGTGGTATTGAAATAAATGTCGAAAATTGAACCACTTATTAATTACTACTGGCGCTTCAATGCAAAACTCATATAAAATATGAAAAAAATCGTGCAGTAAATAACAGAATAATCTTAAATTTTCATTTGGAAATATTTGGATTATATATTAGAGTTCTACATTGAGTCACTTTTGAACATATAGGTACTCACAATTTCTTTTGGAAGTAAATTGTCAAAATTAAAGATAGAACTAACAGATCGATTAAGCGTTTGTCGTGTTATTACTTTCTTATTTTTAATCTTTTGGGGTATTTCCTCGTCCACTTCTGTTTCTGACTGCTCTTCCATTTGTTTCAATTCTTTTTGGGCGTCCTTGTACGAATTGCAGTCTCTTTTTTTAACACAAATTAATTTTTCCCATGTTATTTTATCAGGAACAGAATTTTCATTTTTTAAAAGTTTCGCCACATTTCTGGTGTTGGGCCAGTGTAGAATGTTTTCGCTTTCCCATCCAGCGGGTACAATACATAAACAAATTTCGGAGTTTTCAATTGTTTGTACAATTTTGAACGGCATTTTGTAGAAATGTTACCAAAATACAAAACCATAGAGAAAATATAATAATACAAAACACATTCAACACTGAACATAGATAGGTTAGGATTAACATGTTTGACGTTTAGATGCGCGCGCAGCTGTTATAAAGCAATTCGGTTTTATGGGAGACTTCGTTTAGCCTGGAGTTTTATTAAGTATGTAAAAACAGAACTATGGTTCTACATAAGTAACTCATAAAACTATTTACACTTATTTGAGATAAAAATGTTTTTTAGATGTCTTTAATAAAACGTTTTGCTCTAGGATAAGTATAAATATTCTTGAATAGGAGCGTAATAAATACAAATGCATTTATAACATTCTTTTATTTTACCAAATGGTTTTAAAAATAATACCGCCATATTTATTAACTATGACACAAAGCATAAACGACAGCCATGTTTATATATTTCTAGCCTAACAATTATCAATATGTAATTTTTTGGATATTCAGCCTTAAGATTGCCTTAAATATACATTGATGGACTTTTTGAACCCAGGTTAATCAAAAAGTAGTATTTTTTCGTAGATATAAAAATATTTTTATAAATATTTATTTCCCATTTTTGAAAAAATTAATAGAAATTATTGATATTTTAAAGGCGCGTAAATTATTTAAGACCTACCGTTGACATATTCATCAGTAAACACGAGTTCGTTTTAAAATTTTTTGGGGAAATACTTCTCCAAACTGCCTCTGTTTTTGAAATAAATTATTTATATGAGTTAAAGATTTGAAGAAATCCATCAACACATGAACAAAGACCCAAAATGCTCAGATGATAATAAAACAATCTTAAAACCGTTTTAAGACAATAAAGTCATTTTATTTGCTACTCCAAGTGAGTTTTGTTCTGAAAAAAGTCTATTTGGTTTTAAGAGAGTTTTAAAAAGAGGTTTCATAATAATCTAGGTATATTCTATGATAAAACAAAAAGGTTTTAAAACACACTTGAAAAATTAGACTTAGAACCCTCATAGGATTCTCCTTTTTGGTTTTAATAGTGACTTGTAGAGGTTATCAAAACCATGCCAAAGCATAAAGGTTTTTTCAGTGACTTGAATTAATAGTTTTGTGAGCGTCCTGTAGCCTGTCATAAAACCAAAAATGTTACTTGGGCATACCGTCTTTTTGGTATTTTCTTTGAGACACACTTACTATTAATAAAGGTCCATCTAGATCTTTCATCTTTGAGAGATAAATAATCTTGACATATTTGTTCTCTTTCCTGAATGTTAAATTTATCATTGCATTTATAGTGACATTTACACAACACCACTTTAACGGCTTTTGCTCTCACAGTATTTCTTTTTTGGGATAAGTGTTCTCTATCTGCAAGCCTAAGCTGTCTTTGTTTATTTCTTTTCCACGTTTCGGGTAAACGATTTCGTTTTCTACTTAGATGTTTTGCTTCTTCATCACTCTGTAGCATCACAGCGCTCTGTGCATTGCCTCTCGTATTTTTTTTGTGGTTCCGAATCTTCACTTTCAGAAGAATCAGAAGTAGAGTGTTCTTTGCTATAATCAGGATCTTCATTTGAGTCTGACCCAGCAAATGGATCTTCTTCACTTGTATCTAACAAAATAAAAAATAACAATTTAGATCAACAACCAGACTATTGTTTGTTATAATATTAATTTTTTACAAGATTGTGGTTTGACACATTTATTGTTTATGCATAGGTTTAAAAAAATTATACCAAGCAACTATACTATATCTACTCACCACTGATTGTATTATGTGAAAAATTTTCACTCTCATTGCAGTTTTGTACATCTTCATTGCCTAAGACTGAAGCTGTTGCCGTCTTTCCAACATTTTTGCCATTTTCATCCTTTAGAGATGAAGTTGCTTCATTCTCAATAATGTTTTGTTCGTCTGCAATCACGTTGTCTACATTACTATAACCTGCAGAAAAAGTAAATTGATCGATCATATTTATGTTATTATAGTTTATCGCTAAATTGGTGCTTTAAAAGTCAACAGATCTGCAATTTATTAGATGTATTACCTTACCTGTAATGTTTTCTGTATTAAAATCAGCGCTTGAACACGGTGCAACTAGCAATTTCCCGCGCGAATTGTGTGCCATTGTTTTGTTTGTACTGAACTTTACCACAATTAAACTAAACACTTTACACAAAACAATTTTGTTTTTTTATTATTTAATAAGGTTTAGGTCCATCCACCAACAAGTAGTATTAATCGAGCAAAATCACACGACGCGTTAGATAGACAACTGACATGTGAAGATGTGAAAATGGCGCTAAGCAACATCAAAAACAATTACTCTGCGCAACCTATGCGGCTTAGCTCTGTTCACAACCAAAAGAATTGCACAGTACAGTACTTGGTGAAGGTATTGGTGAAGAAACGTATGCCGCTTAGAGATGTTTCACCACCGAAATTAATATACATATTTTCATTTGACTTCTTTCACAGTTTAGCGAAATTGAAGATTACAAGTAAAGGATCACTTAGCTTTCTTCACCACTGTATTTTTCATTATTTTTTGGTTCATGTGATGTAGCTAACTCATTTACCTAAAAAATGTGGCTTGGCTCTTTTCACCACCAAGACGACGTTATCTAACATTTACAATTGCTTATATAGTGGAATTTATTTAAAAATACTACAATGTCATAAAGTGCAAGAGAGACGTAACTACTCCCTCATAAAATTCATTCCAAATACACGTTTTGTGTTATGCTTCTTCTTCTGTTCAATAGAGTCTTATGATTAAAGTGAGAGAACACAATCCACATGGTTGGGTCGCAAGTGGGATACTTTTAAAGGCAAACCAGTGGTTCTCAAACTCATTTCTTTTTTGACTACCTTCTTGGAACTTAGTAGAAATCTCGTATTATATCCAATTTGCTGGTGGAACGTGAATTTTTAAACGTCAAATGTGTCAAAAAAATTCTCCATGTATAGGTCGTATATGTGGAAATATAGGTATTTTTAGGCCGTTCAGTTGCACACTTGACGTTTAAAATTCACGTTCAACCAGCAAATTTGGTATACAGAAGATTTCAAAGATTGAAAGTAGTATTTTTTTTTGAAAAATATTTACTTTCATTGTTTGGGACCTCTGGCATGGGCTGTATCTATTTTGCAAAAGGTGTGGCAAGCTGACAATCTCACCATCTCAACATTGTAATGTGAGAAAAAGAGAAAGAAACCAGAGGGGTTGGGCGAAATCCCTATATCGGTTCCTTCAATGTGTAGAAATGAATCGGCAATAGTTTTATGGTTTTGTAGTATTTTTAAATAAATTCCACTATAATACATTAAGACTAGATTTACGGATGTTGATTATACCTATTTTTACTGAAGTGAGCCAATTTGACTCATACAAGATAATTGAAGTTTTTTGCAAAGGAAATAGTTCCAAATCAAATTAAATAAAATGTTTATTATCAAAAAATTCATGGAAAACATTTTTTACATGTAAACTCTGTTTTTGAAACACATTTTCCGCAAACATTCCTATTACATTTAGCACGATGGTTTCTACATCTGTTTCTTTTGCATGATTGTTGAACTTGACAATTCTTCCTTGCGTCAGTAGCATGAATTTCTGTCATTGGAATGGAAGTGTTCTCGACTTCTTCTATATATTTGTTTCTTAGCTCTTCAGCCAATTCGAAAATTAAATCTTTTCGTGAAATATTTACTTGAGTCGTGTCTTTATAGAGAATCCAAGCATTGATAGCTGCTAAATCTAAAATGTTGTAGAAAACTTGTAGAGGCCATCTGCGTGAACTTGCTTTAACGCGATATTTTCGGGCCATTTGGTCAAGTACATCAACGCCATACTTGGTGCTATTATAATAGGTTTCTGTTTCTGGAACAAGTTTTTCATTTCTTTCAATTGCTATATTTTTATGTTTTGTAATTAGTAGTATTTTTTTTTATTAGGCTTGCTTTTAAAAATGGTCAGGGTACAATTCTCAGATCTATACAGTTTTGTAGAAAACTGTGTCATTTTATCTTCCTTGGCTTTTTCAATTTTAGGTAATTCTTTTCGGTTTGCACGTATAGTGCCAACCAAAGTAGTTTTCTTTGCAAGTAACTTTTTTGCAAGTGAAATACTAAGGTAATATTTCTTCCACAGCCTAAATATCGCTCTGCAAGCTTACTTACTACAAATTCGCTCAAGGGAAAGTTGGATCCTCGGGTTTTATCCTTGCCCAAATACGGAAAACCGTTTACAAGATATTTGCTTCTAACATCGGATGCCAGCTTAAATTTGATGTCGAATTTATCCGGCTTATTCGGCATGTACTGCGTAAATTGGCATCTAGCTTTAGTAGGGAATAATTGCTCATCGATCGTTTTGTTTGCGTCAGGTTTGTAACAAGCCTGACTATTCTCTCTAAATTTTTCCCATATTTTTGAAATCAAGGAAAATTTGTATGTCTTCAGTCTTTCACTGCGTTCATTCTTTTTATCAAAACGTATGAAGCGCTGTATGTCTATAAATTTATCTCTAGACATTGTCTGGGTGAAAAAAGCCGGACCCCACTTCGCAGACCACAAATATGAACACTTCAAATTTTTTGTCTCATATGCTCCTCTAGCAAATAAAATTGCTACAAAGGCCCACAATTGTAATTTTGTAACCGTCCATTCCTTATTATTCAAAGCTTGACGAGCTTTGAGTTCGGTACATGATTTTATATACGCTATCATACCTTCGTCAATTATCAAATTGAATGCGCTACTTGCCGAACCAAGCATAATATGCCTTTTAGCATAGGCAGTTGGACCAGAAACGTCTTTGAATATGGTATAAATCGGTGATCTACCTACGTTTCTGCCTTCGTTCAATGTTTCCCATCAGCAGCTTTTTCGGCCGAAATTTCTTTATTAGAAGATGTATCGATAGCGTCTAAATCATTTTCGGTTTCAGAACCAGAAATAATCCTGGCAATTTTTTTCTTAGTAGGTATATATTACAAAGATCTTCGTCTTCGCTGCTTGAAGATTCAATTTTATTGACTTCCTCCTCTAATTCAATTTCGTTATCACATTGGTCTATATCAATTGTATCCGATTCATTATCTGATTGGTCTTTCTTTATTTTGATTAGTTTTTTCAACAAAAGACAATTTTTCTGATTCTTTCCCATAATAGAAACCCTAGATAACCAGATAAAATAAATATCAGTTGTAATACCTTTAACAAATAAATTACAAAATTACCTTTGTGGATCAAATTTTTCTGGCAAAAAATGAATTTTATAAATTTATAAATTATATATGACTTCACTGCACTGCTCACACGCGATGTATAAATCGAAATGACGACAGAAGTGGGTAATAATGTAGCGGAGTAGCGAAAACAAGTGACAATGGCTCCCACATACATACAAATATTGTATGTGAGGAATGCCAAATGAGAAGAGAAACAAATCACGTGCGACTTGACTGTTGTCCAGGCCTAATAGGACCAATAAATTTCATGTTATGCGATTAACTGTTAGACCATTCTATGATTCAAATTGGCTCACAACCGTGAAAATAGGAAATGCAGGGGTCTGTAGGGAAGAGGAATGAACGTTTACATATATTTCATTACTTAACTAAAAACCAACGTATGTTTTTAAAAAGTAATTTTAAAGTTTTTAAAATAAATGTTATGGAATAATTGACCAATTGGTCAATAAAACGAAAACGGTTCAATTATTCCATAATATTTTTCTTTATTTCCTTCAAAGTACTCTCCATTGGAGGATATTATACACATATTCCAACGATTCTCCCATTCTCCAAAACACTTTTCATAAGCCAATTTCGGAATCGCCTTAAGCTCCTTCTGCGAATTCTCCTTTATCGCCTCAATCGTTTCAAAACGCTTTCCGCGAAGTGGTAATTTGAGTCGTGGAAAAAGGAAAAAGTCACAGGGGGGCATGTCAGGTGAATACAGAGCTTGCGGAATGGTATTAACTTTGTTTTTAGTCAGATATTTTTATGAGTCAAATTGGCTCGGTCCGTAAATCTAGTGTTAACAGTTAGATAAAATTGACAATTTCGGAAATTTAAATGAATCAGTCGATTACTCAAAAATGATACCATTTCATCACTACACCAATGTTTACTGAAGAAATCAATAAGACCTTCTTTAAGTCTCGCATTTTTCATCTCTTTTGTAAAATATGATGGAAGAACCAGCTCAGGCCCAGAAACAGTATAATCAGTTGACGATGCTTCATGTCGTAAACATCTTTCGTTGTCTTTTATTGATGGATGCAAATATTGGTCGAAAATTATGTCGATTACCAGGTGCATTATTATTTAATACAGTACTTGTGTGTAACTTTAAAACACGTACCTGTGTTATTTCAAAACGCATAGATGTGTTATTTTAAGACACATAAATGTGTTAATTAATTATTCATAAAAGTGATTGAAATCACAAGAAGTTAAATGGCGTCATTAAATTGCACAGAAAAGTATATTATATAAAAGACATAATTATAATTTATAATTTATTTATTTCTATATTACTATTGTAGTTGAAATGTAGATTAAATATTAAAAAAAATGAACATTGAAATTGATAAAATCTTTTTCTTTTTCAATTCTTTAATTTTCTAATGAATTTAGTAACTACCAAAGGCAATTTTTGGTCTAAGTAGTGCAACATATTTCGGTGGTCAGATGGAAAATAAGAGGCTAAAACTGCCGCCAAAATTTTATCTATGTCCAGATTCGGTATTTCCATTTGGACACATGCATCTGCTACAATATAGGCCGATAAAATTTTTTGGTTCAGGGTATAAAGGATGCATCGAGGTGCTTCACCTTCGACAATTTTTAGGTCCTCAGTTGATTGCATAGTCTATAAGAAACATAAAAAGTGTATAATTAATAAAATTTCATAGGTACATTATCCTGAAACTACGTATGATTTTATTAATGCGTACCTCTTTGATAACAATCAAATCTTTCACCCCCAGCTTAACAGCTCTTTTATAGCCAAGCTCGTTGATTATGGTGAGAGTTTTATTGTTAGTGTCCGTCAAAGTACACTAATTCGTCAGTTTGTCAATACAAGAGTCATTTTTTGTCGCAATAGCTTCCAAAGTTAATTCTGTCGTAATTAAAAATTCACAAAACACCTATTATAAAAAAGGAGAATGACAATGAGTAAATAAAATCAAACATAGTTTGTAAAAGACATACCATGGATATTTAGTGATTACATAAAAAATCCGGTTTGCTTGATTTTGGATCCATGGTGTTCGTGATTTTCAACAGTTTCTTCATATGAACTATATTAAGTCGTTTATAATTCTTACTTAATTCTTTGAGTGAATTTTCAATGTCGCTACAAATGGAAAAATTACATATTTATACAAATCTAATCGAATATTAAACAATAATTATAAATTATATTATAGATCGGGAGATAAATAATAAAACTGTTGCAATAATTACGTATTATTTTCCACAAAAACCGCTTGAGATGATGGAGCCTTGAAATTGCCTTCGTGATCTCTTTTTTTATTTGTTGATCTCTTCATCCCAGCTCGATGATTTCTAATCCATACACTTAACTGAGTTCTAACAATTCCCTAAAAAATGAATAATACAAACACATTCATTAGTTCCTTCTTTCAGATCAGGATAAGCCTGAACGATGCTGGTAGCAAGATTATAATAATCAACCTTAGTAGGCTGAGTGTTTGTGGCTTCCCAGAAGCTTATAAAGTATTTTTGGGCTTTAAAAATACCATGTTCAGTGAATCCTTTACATAGAATCATTTCTATTTGGATTGTGTTTTTGGAGAACCTAAATCAACCATAAAAATCAAGTTATTGAAATATCTTCGTACAAAAGTTATTGTTTATTTATTTATATATAATATTATAAGTGGTAAATTTTTGTCGGCAAAATTTTTTTATTGTTACGAGCGTTTGTTGCATAGCAATTCTAATCCAATTTGCAACGAATGATATGTTAATATTAATTAATCTGGTAATTTTATTGTGTACTATGTACGAAAAAATGCAATATTGCTGCTAATTTTGCATACTAGTATCTTTTTTTCTGATTTCTGTTTTAACTAAATTCAGTAAATAGTCACAACGAATTCCCATCCATTCTTATGTAGCTCCTGAAGTCCTCTGGGAATCCTCTTAACTCTGGTAGCAAAGGTAAATTATGTCCATATCGGGCCCTACATGGAGATAATATTTATTTATATTTCCATTATGATAACAATGTATTTTCGAAATTCAAAAACTGTTTTGTTGCTTATAGCGTGACTCATTTTGTTACTATTATTCTAACTACCTTAATTAACTTTATTTAATTACTTGCCGAAATTCTTTTACCCAAATATTCCGTTGTCGTCTTGATCTCTTTTTTAAAATTTTATTGTAGACAAATAATCCGATTATAAAAGATGTATTAGTATCCATCTTCACAAAAAAACCCACACAAATTAAACAATATAAGTTACGAACTTGTTGGAACGTACAAAAAAATTTAGGGAGTTTTACACTTACGCTCCGAACCGCGTGATTTAGCACGTCCCACACTCTGGCGTTTAACTGTAAATGCAACCATCCGCTACGCTCCGAACCACGTGACTGAAGAACTCGTGAAAATAGACGTTCCGTCACGCGCGCCAAACTACACTCCATCGCGCGCTCCAGAAGCTGCTGTGTAAATGCAAATTCAAAATTTGTTGATTTTTACGGATTATTAGAGCGGCGTGTGGCCATAGCCGCTTCTGTCGCCACGCGGCGTCATTGACAACGAGTCCATATATTTCAACGCTTCAGCTGCGCGCTTGACAATGCACCTTAACAAACTTATTAACAAATAAATGAAATAAAAAATGTAGTTTTTTATTCTTTGCCTACATTCCTACATTGTATAAAAGAATTTGTAATTTATAAATAAAACTAATATTTTTTTAAGTTATTTCTTTTCTTAATATAAGCAAAACACTGGTGTCGCCGTAGCAGCGATAATGTATCTATTAATCCAAAAAATAAACTGTATATGGATCAATGGACAATGAGTGGAAGTGTATTGCAGACGCCATGAAACAACCAGGTGTTAAACAAATATGAATTTTATAATTTTTTTAAGATAGTCAAAACACAATACAGTTAGTTTTATTCACTCGACTTTCCTGTCACGAAAGGGAGCCCTCTTGACTGTTGCAATACTGAGTGAATTTATTTCTGATTTCAATCTCTTCTGCACTAGCAAAACCACCAGTCGCACGTATAGAAATCATATTTTCATTCGGTTTGTCATGAAGATTTGCTTCTTGGACAATGTTATTGTCTTCAAGAAATGAATATCCAATCATGTTATGAAGGCAACAAGCAATAATCAAATCGTCTATCACTTCCAGCCTAACAGCAATTGATCGGTAAAATATTCCAAATACCTGACTTAAAAGAGCAAAAGCGTTTTCTGAAACTCTTCTTGCACGTGACAGTCTGTAAAGCAGCCTTCGTAACATCCAAAAGAGCGACATTTCTAGTATATGGTTTCATAAGATGTGGCGATAAGCGAAATGCTTCATCTCCGAGCATTGCAAATGGTACAGAACTTTCAAAATTAGGCAGCTTATTTGGTGACGGGTAAAATGTTGGTTCATTAATCAATTTTCCGATGTTAGATTTGGCCAATATGCCACTGTCACCTTCCTTGCTGTATGATCCTATGTCAATCATTAGCAAGTAGAAGGATGAAAAAGTAATCTTTGTAATTAAAAAATACAGATCCACTTTTTCCGGGACCAAATATGCCTTGGTGTTTTACGTCTACTGCTGCAGTACAATTCGGGAAATTCCACTTACGACGAAACCAGCAACTGAGTTTAAAGGGCACAAAATAGGCAAAATAGAAAAAATAGTATAAAAAACTCGTGTCAGAAGTCGTAAATGGCACTTGGACTCGTGCAATAATTGTCGACTTCTGACACTTGTTTTTTAATATACACGGTTAGAAAATTATGGTAATGATTAACATAATATTATGATAAAACTGAAAATATTTGCATGATCTTGATTATTAACATCATTACGGCAATATTTATAATACTGGATATTAATATTTGCAATATAATATAGTAATAGTTAATATCTTAGATTGAAAAGAAGTGTGATAATTATTTCAATAATCGATGATATTTATTACCATATTGTATTAAAATAGGAAAATATTAACATCACTTGATTGTAATAAAAATAAATAGCTAACAATACGACCGCGAGATAGCGCAATATTCAATGTCCTGCATTATCCTACGTATCAACAAATAATATAACCGCGAAAATTAATGCTGTGATTGTCGACTAGCGTGAATTTTCTAACGTGAATTGTTATCAGTGTTCTTTAGTTGTAAGTATATAAAATGTTAATTTTGTACATTGATTTTAAGATGGTAACTATTACTATCTATGATGATAGTGCCTACTATCCTGTGATAATAACTGTTACTATCGCGATGATAAATATTGCCAGCTGTGATTTTAATAGTTGCCACATTCTATGAGAATGATTTCTTTCAGTATGATAATAGTTATCATAATGAAAGTTAAGTCGTAACATAAAAGTAAATGATAATTAAATTATCATCTAGGATGGTAATTATTAAAAATGGCAGATGATAAATATTACCACAATTTTCTAACCATGTATTATTATATTAAATTATGCTCCTAAAAAATGAAATGAACATACTACAACATGAATTATGTGTCGAGTCAACACTGGAACTATTTGCTAAATGAACAGCACCGTTGTCAAATTTGACATTTGTAGGAGATTTGTGGTGCAAAGTCGGTTTTTGTAGATTTTCTTTATAATGAGTGGGAGGAAGTTCGATATCATCATGTGAATTACCATCTAATCATATGCAAACAACAAACATTTATAATAAACTTTACAAATATATGATATACCATACCTTCATATTCCGACGATGAATTTGAGATTTCTGTGTGGTTTTTCCTGGTTTCGGTGCCTATGAAGATAAAAAATTAAAGGTATTGAGTTTTTAAAATTTAAATTGAATTTATATAATACAGATAAATTATTTTGGCATATTGGGATATCGAAGAACTCTAAATGATCATTACCTACCTATTTTTTCATACCGAACTGTGTCTTCCAGAAAGCGCTGAGGTTTATGAATGGTGCGTTTACGAGTGAGATCCGTGTGTGTTTTTTGAACTATCATATTAATTAGTTCGTCATCATTGGTAGACACATCTCTCATTTCATCTTCCACTTTTCTAGCTAGCTTATCATAATTTACTGTGAAACATTGTAATTATTAGACTATCTAATTTCAATCTTCTATACTATTAAAATTACCAAAGGGTCCAATGAATTTTCTATATTGAAATGTAAGTCACTCAATATTCGGTTTACTCGCTTTCATGCTCTCTTGTGTTGGGTTTTTTGGTTTCGGAGGCCATTTAAAGGTGGATGTCTGGAAAGATAACCACGACTAAGGAACTGTGGCTGACCACTCCCCCCAAATGACAACAAAATACTCCATAATAAAAGAACTTATATCTAAAATAACTATAAACACAAAGCTGAAAACAAAACAATTAGTATATTTGCGGAAAACAAATATGACAATATTATACATACACAATTGCACACAAAACGGCAAAACACCCAGAGCTTATTGTGATAACGCACAAAACAAGCAATGAAATACAGCTGAAAATAAAACGTACAATAAGTATAAGTTGTCAACTAAACGATTAAACGACCACGATATAATAATTTGGGGTTCTTCCCAGGAAGAACATGATAAAACCTTACAGTTTGAAAAAAAATACAAAAATACATTTAGTGTAAAGAAAATTAAATTTATAGGCCAGATGTTAAGTGAAAGTGGTGTTAGTTTAGACCTAGGTCAATTGCAGGCAATAAAAGAATTTAAGATACCGACTGAAAAAAAAAGATGTTGAAAGGCTGTTAGAAATTGTAAATTAGGTCAGCAAATACGCTCCAAATTTTTCACAACAAAAAAAATCCCTATGTGATGTGTTGAAAAAAATCTGGAAAACGGTTGACCCTGCTGGCTGTCCCTGAAACTTCCCGCTAAGTTATGTGGGATTCAATTAATGAATTATTTTCTTTCTGTCGTTGCCGGTAGACTCGATTTTTTTTGAAGTTGTCTTTTTCTGCATTTCACTTATCCCAAAACAATATTTATACATACAGGTGCGATCAAACAATTTTTGACCGCGTTTTTTGACGTTTAAAAATGTTTAATTTGGGCCAAGCATTCCACTTGCGACTCACATCGACCGTGGTCGTTTTGCCGTTCCACTTGCTTGTGGGTCATGGGCGAAAGTTGCAAGTGGAACGGCTATTGAGGAGCTTTCCGATCCATAACGGCCCCCTAGCGGAACGTGCTTACAACTACTTACAACAGTTTCGTGTTTAGTGGTGAAGAGATTCAAGATGTCCGCTCCGTCTACTAGTGCGTCAACAACAAGTGACCTAGACATTTTAGGGGTTGTTACGGCTCTCATGAGGGACGAGTTTGAATCAAGTTCAACCTCCGACGATGATGACGATGAATTAGTTATAGAATTATATGAAAGACAAAAACGACCATGTCGTGTTCGGATTACAGGATATGTTGATGTTATCCAACGCTACACAGATCAGGAATTTAAAAGCCATTTCAGATTAGTATTTATATTGTTTCCTAATTGTGTTAAATCTAAACAGAATTATATTGTACTATTTCTGCTCTGTCAACAGAATGTCAAGAGCTACATTTGAATATATTCTTGGTATTGTTGATAAGGATTTAATCAGAAAAGTCCCAGGCTGTCGTGCCATTCCATCTCGCCAGCAATTAATGCTAGCCGTTTGGAAAATGAGTACTATGGACTCATACAGGTAAAGGAAATAAATAGTTGATGAGGGTTTTTGGTTAAATTTGTATTTGTTAGATCTGTTTGCGATCGGTTTAATGTTGGAAGGGCAACAGCAGTCTCACAGCTCTAAGGCTGTGCGACGAGTTACAAATTCTCTGTATTCACATTGTCAAAAATTTATTCAATGGCCTAGTGGTGATCGTGCTATTGTTGTGATGCGAGGTTTTGAAGAAATAAGTGGATTTCGTGGAATCATTGGAGCCATCGATGGCACCCATATTCTGGACGGCCCAGCACTGGACGACGCCTCAGCGACAGGGTGGCACCAATGTCTCCCTCCAAGTATTTTGTCCATAGTCTAGAAACAAATAAATTAATTACAACAATGTATAATATTTCTAGGCATACAGCGTTTCGTTTCCTTACTTCATAAAATTGCCACGACTGGCAATTGTTGCCAGATTTGGCATTGTGGTCTTTAATGCGTTTATATGTCTTTTTGAGACTGCGTAATTTACTTGCACAACTACTGCCGGTGACGGAGTAGCCCAGTTCATTCATCTCAACGGCCACCACGTCCCAGAGTTTTTTATGTTTGTGCCGACCGCTTTCGAATTTGTATTCCATCGCACTGTACTTTTCCAACAAGAAAAGTACAGCCGATGGAATCCATCGACCTCCTGCATCTAAAATTACATTCAGAATTATCAAATGCAATTATTCATGAAAAGTTGATTGTGAAACTGGCCTAAGAAACAAAAACAAACATTAGATCGTTAATAGAAATTGTATTTTGAAAATGTATAGACAAAAATGAACCTAGGCCAGTTTCAGAACAAACTACTCGTATGATTTTTAATTAAATCTATCTTACCGATGTCGTCAGTGTCGGTCGTCATTGTATCTGAAAATTACATGTTTCTTTGTAATATAAGGTTTTGTATATATTTATTGAAAATTATAATACACAGACGAAAAATACGATATAATATTCCTGGTTCCTGAATGTTGCTCATCGATTCTTCTGTTGCCACTTCGATATCTGAAAGTAACACGTGTTTCTTTGTAATATAAGGTTTTGTATATATTTATTGAAAATTCATGCACAAAGGAAAACTACGATACAATAATTATCCGATACTGGAATAATTAGTAATTAATTACCATCAGTCGATCCACTGGCTGGTTCCAGAATATCATTACCAAATTCTAACACGTTAATCGCCATGTCAGTCATATCTGTCTGACGCTAAGAAGTTCTACATGAGCCATGTCAGACATATATGTCTGACGTACGCGATTTGGTAGAAGGCCACGTCAATCACGGATGTCCGACGCAAACGATACATTTGCATTATGTTTCGAAAGCTTGGCCTATCAGGAACAAAACCTGAAAATTTCTTGCTTACTACAAACAATAAAATGAAATAAACATAGTTATATAATGGTATATTGTTTCAGTTGAAAAAATACATTTTAATAATTTTTATTCTGATATAATTAATTATATTCATTTATTATGCTGTCCAAAACATTCTATGCAAAAAAAGGGCTGTTGTTCGCAGTCTGAGCAGTACGTTGAAATTTTTTTCCTTTTTTTCTTGCTGCATCTCGACCTTCTGCTTCTTTTATTTGAGCGTAACATCCAGTGCACAGTCTTCTTATTTTCTTTTTTTCACCAGTATACATTATTTTTAGCGTATGAGTTGAAATTTTTGGGTTTTTAGTTTTGTCCGAGCTTAAGCTAAGCATTTCAGTGACCAAATTTTCCCGAAATTGTCTAATTCCTATATTGCTTTTATTATTGATTTTATATATTATATAAGCATTTACTACTGATATTCCAAGAACATATTCTATTGCTAACTTCCGGTACCATTTTATTCCTTTTCTTAGAGTAGTTTCATAGGAACCCATTTGATCAGAAATATCTATGCCTGCTTTACCTTTGTTATATTCACAAATTGGTTAAACGTTCCGCTCCTTCGTGTCCCATTATTTTTCCCTGTAGACGCCATGTATTTTTGCCCGCTTAATTGGAATCCGCTTAGGAGCAAAAACCGCATAATTGTACACCTAAGTCATCTAAAAATACCCATATAAATGCAATTTGTTGCAAAAAAAAACTTTTTTTTACTGCTTACGTTTACAAAGTAATTGTTTATTAAAAGATACATTCTTAACGATGTAATCTCGAGACAAAAGTCAGCAATTTTTTTTAAAGTCACATTAAACAGTTAACGTTCGAGGTTATAAGGTGTTTTTCTAATCGCATATAAATAATTGTATTATTATTATTCTAATTGTGTTATTTTCATTATTATTTTTTTTGAAGAGGTAAACGTTGCATTATACGAAAATAATAGAAGTACAATTTATCAAGTTAATTTCTTTACAGAAATGTCTAACTCAAATAATAAAAAGGGTGCTTTAAACATTCGTCAAAAAATTGAAATTTTGAATGCCGTCAGAAATAAAACAAGCAGAAAAGAATTGTGTAGAATTTATAACTACAGTAACTATACTATAACGAAAAAATGAAGAAAAAATCAGAAATTTTGAACAATTAAACGGTAATTTGAATAGAAAACGATTAAGAATGGGACGACATAACGAAGTAAATAAAGCGGTCTCTACGTGGTTTCATCAAATAAGGTGCCAAAATGCTATTATAAGTGGACCTATGATTTGTGAGAAAGCCAAAAAATTTGCACAGATGTTGAATGTTGACGATTTTGAACCCACAAATGGTTGGCTTCATAGGTGGAAAACGAATGAACACGTCGTTTTCCGTAAATTACACGGAGAAAGAAAAGATGCTGATGATAGTAGTGCGTATGAATCGACAGTAAACGGTCTACCCAATTTAATTAAAAATTATGCTACATGCAATGTTTACAACGCAGACGAGACCGACTTATTCTATAAAGCATTGCCCCGTGGAACAATGATATTAAAGGGAGAAAAGCTTGCTGGGGGCAAAATCCAAAAATCTCGTTTAACTTTACTTTTCGTTACTAATATGGATGGATCAGACAAACAAGTATTTACCATTGGACAGTTCAAGAAACCCCGTTGTTTCCGAGGAAATGAAACACCCATTCCTTATTATTCTCAAAGAAAATCCTGGATGACTAGTGACTTGTGGTGTAAAATCCTAAAAGAATTTGATGAACGACTGAACTTTGAAAACAGAAAAATAATTTTATTTGTTGACAATGCTGCCTGTCATAAAACAGAAGGCGTTAATTTGAATAATATTAAAATTCACTTTTTACCACCAAATACAACTTCTATCAGTCAGCCTCTTGATCAAGGAATAATTAGATGCTTTAAGGTGTATTATCGAAACTGTTTGATACGAAAACAATTATTAGCTTTCGAAAGTGGACAAACTTTGAAAGATTTTTCTAAATCTCTTAACATTTTTGAAGCTCTAAAAATAATTAAAAGGTCCTGGTCGTTGGTTTCATCAAATACTATAAAAAACTGTTTCAGAAAGGCCCATTTTATATCTGAATATGTTGATGAAATTGATGAAAATTTACATGATTCAATAAGTTTAGGAATATCTGAAGAAGAATTCGAAGATTATGTTGAGTGCGATAAACATTTAGAATGCTTTGGTAGTCTCTCTGATGAACAAATTATAACAGAAGTATACCCTGATGCCATTGATGATGCTGAACAAAATGATGAATTAAATGAATTTAAAAATGAAACGGTTATCCTACCTACTCGTTCACAAGTTTTGACAGCCATTAAAGATATTAGGATGTATTTTGAAAGTCATAATTTCGCAACGGATCCCATTGAAGAAATCGAGAACCAAATGTTATCACAAAATAAAATTTTCATTCAAAAGAAAATTTCTGATTTTTTAAAAAAGTATTAATATTAAATTACATTGTTTTTCGTTAATCTGTATACTATTGATTTTTTTATGTTTGTTTCTCTTTATTTTTTTTAAATAATATACATAGTTTTAAATGTGCATATGTAGTATCTTGATCCACGCGAACCTCGTTTAATTGCAAAATTATTGCATCTAAGTGGGTGCCCGCATAAATGCAAAATTGTTGCATTTAAGCGGGCCCCGCATAAATGAGAAACTCTGATAAATGCAACGAAAACTCGTGTCCCGTCAAGTTGCATTTAAGCGGGTCCGACTGTACTTAGCTTCAAGTAAATCTAGCAGCGGTTTAATTTTTGCCAATCTGTCACCAGGAATAGCATTTTCATTGTTTGAAAAATGTAAGAGGCGTAATAATATTTCAAATCTGTTTCGAGACATGATGCTTGGGGCTATGCTATTTTTGTAAATATCTTTGTTCGACCAATAAGAAGTTATATTTCCCATTCGCACTAATCCCATCGAGATAAAAAGGCCGAAAAACTTTCTTATTTTTTTTAGAGTTAGTTGGATGCCATTTATTTATATTCAGCAATCTCTTTTAATTCACTTTCACTTACAAACTTTCGTTTTGCCGTTATTGGTAGATATTTACAAATTATTATAAATGTTATTTATTTATTATTTATATTTATTTATAATTATTATTTATACAGTGGAACTTCCCTATAACGGAAGCGATAAATCCGTAAAAAAATTTCGTTATACAGAAAATTTGTTTCTATAGTGTCAAGTGTCAAAACAAGCAATGTTTGCTTGCATTTTTTTTATTTGAATACGTTCATGTACATAATTAAAAACGTGTGTAAGTGCATTCATAATATCTTATATGCATTTTATGTAGGTACATATACAATATGTATTTACAATTTATTGGATAAATAATTTGTAATTTTTGTTTGAGCGGTACAATTAAAAAACATTTTATTCTCATAAAAAAACTTCGCATTTTCTCAGAGATTAAAAAATATTTTTCGGAACTCCTTCAATGGGCTGAAAAGCAAGGCGACACGTTTTAAAGGCTTAAAGTACCTGTTCGCGATTTGGTTTTTCGGTGGGTTGCTCTTCTAAATCAACGCTGTCGGCGTCATCACTGCTGTCGTCTTGATCTTCAACACCGCATTTGACACTGTTTAAAATGTTCTCTTCAGTTGGAAGTTCATTTGTTACAACATTAACATCGACATTTACAAAATCATTTAGAGTAACACTGTTACTATCAACACTTCCAGCTGATTCCAACGCGTTCCAAAAGTGTTTTAACTGAGCTAATGGTAGTCCTTTTTGTTCGTCCCATTCTTGGGTGGTTTCTCCATCATGTCCAAACCCCGGTTTCAGAAAACAGTTTTGGATTGTACCTTCGTTCACGTCGTTATTCCAAACTTTATCCAGTTCCGAAATGCAATCTCTAAGATTTATGGCCAGTTGAGGATTTCTATTCAATTCTAACTCATGAACGATCTTCAATAATATCCGTTTTCGGTAATGAAGTTTTAAATTCTTAATGATCCCTTGGTCCATCGGCTGCAACATTGCTGTCACGTTTGGCGGCAAAAACACAAGATTGACGTTTTTCAATTTGGGTGCGACACTGGGAGGATGTGCAGGACAGTTGTCAACGATGAGAACGATTTTTCTATTTTCGTGACCCATGCGTTTATTGATCTTCTTTATCCAGTCTTGAAAGATATCACTAGTGATCCAGGCTTTTTTATTAAAAGTGTAGTCTACTTCTAATGATTTTGTGCCTCTAAAACACCGGGGATTTTTCGATTTTCTGATTATCAACAATCTTAGTTTTTCACTTCCATTCATATTGCACCCAACAAGCACGGTAACATTTTCTTTACTTTGCTTTCCTCCGAAGCATTTATCATCTTTGAAGGCCAAAGTTCTATTCGGCAAACATTTAAAAAACAGACCAAATTCATCCGCGTTGAAAATGTTCTTTGGTTCATACTTTTCCATTAATTTCTTCAACACATTTTCCCTCCAACTCTCACAGTCCGCATCATTCACATCGGCAATTTCCCTACAAATGATTTTTTCCACTATGGCGTGGCGTTTTTTAAATTTGTCTAGCCATCCAGTACTGGCAGTAAATTCGGGATGTCCAAGAGATTCGGCGAATTTTAAAGCCTTTTCCTTGATGATGGCACCTGATACGGGCAAACGTTTCTCTCGTAACATCTGGATCCATTTAAACACTGCACTGTCAATATCCTCGTACACACACATTTACATACATTTCGGTGCCGATGGTTTTCCACCTTCGAAAGCTTTGGAAATGACGTCCCGATTTTTCAGGATTGTGGATAGGCTGCTTGCAGGTATCCCAAATTTTTCGGCGATGTCTTTCATCTTTAAGCCGCGGTCGACTTCACTGATAATTTTAAGTTTATTATTCAGACTTAAGCACTTTGTTTTAGACATTTTCGCACAACTTTTCACACTAGCGTAACGGTTAGAGCGAAACTAAACAATCTGGGTAGCCGGGGATGCATTTACAACTGTTTAAGAAGGAACTCTCCGCCCGCCGTAATGGTTTCGTTTATGGTCGGGATTTATTACCTACGTTCGGCATAATTACGGAAAAACCCACCCATATACTGTGGGAAAAACCTTCTTACCAATGCCCATTTAAAGAGTGATGTTCTTGGAATCATTCGTTACAGAGAGAATTTACTTAGTATTTGGATTCAAGGTGCAATGTCTTATACGAAATTCGTTATACAGAGAAATTCGTTACACAGACGTTCGCTGTAGGGAAGTTCCACTATATATATATATTGAATTAAATTCTATTATTTTGCCAAGGAACTTGTCCTTCCTCTGAAAAATATCGAGCAAAGCGATCTCGATAAGAACAAGGGCGCCTGGAGTTTCTTTGATTAACTTGCGTCATTTCATGCGATGACGGGAAATAATACAAGGTATCGTCATGTCTAATGCCATCTCTTTCGCGGACAAAGTTGTGTAAAACACAACATGTATTTATGATGTCAATTGCCCAATCTATATGCACATCCAATGGCCGATGGAAAATTCGCCACTTATTGGCTAAAATTCCAAACGTACATTCAATGTACCTCCGTGCTCGACTCAGCCTATAGTTAAATATCCTTTTTTCGAGGCTTAAATTATTCCCGGAATATGGACGCATCAAATCTTCGACAAATACATATGGCATAGGAGTGCCATCAGTAATAGATATTGGACTTTTATCGGGAAGTTGCAATTGATTATTTTTAAGTTTTTTATAAATTGCAGAATCTTTAAATATAGACGAATCGCTGCACTTTCCGAAAGCTCCAAGATCTATGCTGATAAATTTATAATCGGAGTCGCATATAGCTAGCAACACGATAGAAAAATATCTCGTATACGATCCACTGTGGGGTGGCTGCTTGATTCTTATGTGCTTTCCGTCAACAGCACCTATACAGTTTGGAAATTGGGCATTGTTTTCAAATGTCTCAGCAATAGTCTTCCAGACCTCCTTTGAGGGTTCTTTCAAACACACACCTTTTAACTTAGTCCATATTGCATAACAAACGTGCCTTACGATAGTTCCAACAGTGGTCGTACCAATTCGAAAATGATGGGAAAATTCACCGAAACTGCATCCCGTTGCTAGATACCTGTAAGAAATATGTAATAATGTATTCTTTTTTCTCTTACTTCTAGGCATCCAACTCCAAAAGAAGTGGAAAAATTTGAGAGACAGCTATTTTAGGGAATTAAGAAGACTAAAAAATGTAAAAAGTGGTTCAGCCACTCCCAAGAAAAATTCATACATATTTTTTGAACACCTACAATTTCTGAAAACAGTACCAGAAAGCAATCCCACTCACAATCACCTCAAACATCTGAAACATACCGGCCCTCTAGAAAGAGAAAAGCCAGTGAAGATGTGGTTGGATTGGAATTAGTCAACGTTTTAAAATACAGCTTAAGGTCCAGAGAGGAAAACGATTCGGACAAATTATTTCTATTGTCACTTTTAGACGATTTAAAAAGATTCCGGATCACTTGAAAAGTTCCGCAAAAATCGAAATGATGAGATTAATAGCCGTTTATCGTCGTCCACCCACATTTACATCATATTATCCACAAAGAGACATGCAGACGAATTTTCAAACCACTTCTTCATATCTCCCTACTACTATAGACTACTCCTCTTCCGGAAATTCAACACAAGACTCCAATTATGTACAAATATTGAAATAAATTATTTCCAATAAAGAATTTCGAATAACAAATTACATTAATAATTGTTCTTCTTATACTACGCAGGTTACATTTCAGTATGTTATGTACCATTGTTGTAAATTAAGTTATAAGTGTCTAGCAAAAAATAAAACAGTCCATAAGGTTAGTATCTAAACTATCGTCAGATTTAGACCTGATCCTTACTTCATTATGTCATTAAATCAACGAAATTCGAATTTTCTGAAATCTTATTTTTGATATTATATGCAAAGTAAAATGTATTGTATCTATGAAAAATATCTAGTCCCTTTAATCGTCATTTCCCTGTCCTTGTCAGTGATCACAGGAAATAAAAGCATTTTAGATCTAAAAACATATTTCAACATCTGCGGTACTAATGTATTACTTAATTAAGGGATAGATTATATTTGACATACTGCTAGTCTTAACAATAGATATTTTCAACAAATTGGCCGATAATTAGGACAGTGACGATAAATGGGTGATTTACGTTATACTGTGTATTTTTTATATCTTAATAAATATCTATTTAATATTTAGTAAACGTAAAAATTAAAAAAAATATATGTTCTTGTTTAAAATATATAAAATTACAATAACAAGATAAAGTGGCCATATAGAAATTATTTTACTTACCCTAAATTATTAGTTTTTCTTCTGGGCTTATGCTCTCACGAAATTTGGTGTTAATTCCTTCTATTTCACCTCTTATAAATTGCAATAAATCGTCAAATGTTTTCACAGTCATTCTTGTGTAATTGAAGAATTTATCTTCATGTTGCCGTAAATCAAAATACAACAAGTTGAACGCTCCCTTCATGGGACGTTCCAAAAACAAATTATGTACCCAATATCTGTGGGTACGTTTTTTTACGACGAAGATGAAGATATGTCAGGACCACTGCTTCTTCAACTTCCATTTTAACACTGAACTTGCCGCGTGTTGTTGTCGCGGGTAATAAAACCGCGCGCGGCATGCCGCGTAAGTGGAATATGGGGCTTTATGCTCATGACTTTAAGTGGGTGCACCCTCAATCAAAAGAAGCTTTTATTTCTAGAATTGTTGTTCCTCTGTTTATCGCTGATGCTCCTGCTAGAGCTGCTCTTCAAAATATTCTTTCATTTTAGGGTACTTTTGATTGTAATATTTGCGAAATCATGACAAAAAAATCTAAAAAGATTTCTGGTAAAAAAACAATTCGTATCTACCCATTTGAAATGAATTCATCAGTATTAAGAACTATTAAACGCATGGAAGCTCAAGCAAAATTGCAAGAAGTTTCTTCGAAGTCTCATATCAAGGGCGTTAAAGGATACTCAGTATTATCAATTTTACCATTGATTGATCTTGGTTCCTGTTTTTTGCCGGAATATATGCATTCAGTGCTTCTTGGGGTGGTGAAACAATACATTAATATGTTATTAAATAAACCAGGTCCATGGAGGATAAAACAAAGAGTGATCAAATTAATAGCTTTTTATTAAATATCAAACCTCCTCAATCATTCAACAGTTTAACGAGAGAGTTGACCCAATTTCAGAACTATAAAGCTTCCGAATTTTATAATTTTATTTTATTCATTACCAGTTTTAATTAATCATTTAGAAGAAAAATACTTTCAATATATTATGCTTTTGGTGATAGCACTATATGAATTATAGCAAGATAAGATGTATTATAATCTATAAGCCAAATCTACAACGAGCACATGATAGAATATGATATACAATTTTCATCAGTTACGACACCTTGGGCTTTGTGTAAGATCAATATTAGCTTTTCCATGGGAAAACAAGAATGGATATATAGCTAATAGTGTTCATGGAAATGGCAATATGGCCAAGAAATAGTTAACAATTTAAAAATTGTTCAAGGGATTCATATTTTGAAAATAATATTGAACAAAATAAATTGGCTACAGAAGCTCGTCGACAAGTGGACTTCACACTCTTAGGAAATCCCATCGTTTATGAGATACAAGATGATGAAAGGAAGTTCATTATATCCAAAGGATTCAACTACAACAAATAAAGAAATTTTTACATCAACTAAAAGTCACTAAAACGAACAGTTATTCAGTAGAAGTATTATCTAATCATGGTCGTTGTATTTATGGAACTATAAGATTCTTTTTTGAAAGTGAAAGCCAATTGTATTTTATAATTAAACTAGCGGACCCGGCAGACGTTGTCCTGCTCAAACTTTGGCTTGTCTGGTATTAGCGAGTTTTCAAAATATAAACATCAGCATAGTATGTAAACATAAACGTTTCCTTAACAACGGTTACTATCGTCACCAAAAATTACAAAAAAAATATCTTTAACTTCTTTTTCATTTTAAGGAATATTGGTCAGTTGAAGAGATGTGAATTGTGAATCTAAACCATTCAGAGACTCACTCAAACACACAAAAAATTTCATCAAAATCGGTCCAGCCGTTTAGGAGGAGTTCGATTGCATACACACATACAGAAGAAATATATATCTATATATATATCGACTTTTTTTTTTCAAAAGGCACCCTGCAAATATTGTTTAGGATGTCGAAACAATGGGCCTGTGAAAATATCAGCTCTTAATTTTAATATCTACAGGTGCCTCATCGCGATTTTCTATTTCCCATTTGATTAACATGGGAAGAAGATTCTCTTGCACTTTGGAATTTTATAGCTCACATTGAGAACAATATTTCGAAATGACTGAACTTCGCTCTTATACAAAATTTAACGCTCTACAAAAAAGATTCTTACACTTTTTTGATATATTTATTTCTTCAAAAGTTATTCAAGGTTAATGGTTAATTTTTCAATTTGTCCAATTTTTTAACGCAACCCTCAACTTTATGGGAAAAATTTATAGAACATTTTTGTAGAGCCTTTTATGCTCTATAACTTATTTCTATAAAAGTTTTTGATATTTTTTACAGGTCGTAAGTTATTTGCAATGAACTGATTTGTTTTTGTTCTAGTAATTTCTAGTAATATTTTCGCATTCAGTACTGTGAGTCAAATAACTTTCAACCTGTAAAAAATATCAAAAACTTTTATAAAGATAAGTTATAGAGAATACAATGTTCTACAAAAATGTTCTATAAATTTTTTTCATAAATTTGATGGTTACGTCAAAAAATTGGAAAAATGTAAAAAATTACAATTAAGCTTGAATAAATTTTGAAGGACTAAATATATCAAAAAATTCTAAGAGACCTTTTTGTAGAGCGGTAAATTTTGTATGAGCCTGTATTTTAGTTACTTCGAAATATTGTTTGGAATGTGAGCTATAAAATTCCAAAGTGCAAGAGAATCTATTTCCCATGTTAATCAAATGGGAAATAGAAAATCGCGATGAGGCACCTGTAGATATTAAAATTAAGAACTGATATTTTCACAGGCCCATTGTTTCGACATCCTAAACAATATTTGCAGGGTGCCTTTTGAAAAAAAAAATAGTCGCTTTTTCTGATACAGTCTAATATATATATATATAAAAGATGTTTAACTGTAGAGCATAATCACCTAATGACCCATTTAAAAACAAAAGTAACAGTGAAACATATAATACCTGTTGTGAGCTCTACAAAATGTTGACTGATAAAACTGAACGATTTGCAAAAGATTCGTTATCTTGTAAGAGTAGGGAACTACGTTTGTGAAAAACCTGACGATTCAAGAAAAAATTGGTAGCTTTTGAATTAATATTATTGTTTAATTAGGATGTTAATTGTCTGTAAATAATTTTAAGTATAAGACTGTTCTTTTTAATTTAATTATCGAGTAAGTACGAAAAGTAATCTTGTATTTAGTAAAAAAAATTTAATTGTAAAACCTTTGTAGCAATAGGGCCTGAAGATGGCCTAAGGCCGAAACCGGTTGCCCGATAACTTCAGAATAAAATCTCTTTGGAATTGAACACAAAAAATATCTAATATTGTTTAAATTTACATTGTATATTTATGAATGATTAAAATATAAAAATCCACAGGAAACAAAATTGAAAATTTTACGTTTGCGACTCTTTTACCAAAAATATTCCTTTCATCACAATGAGATTAAAAATTGCCAAAACTTTTCTATCGCTGGAATTATATATGAATTGTATAGAACTCTAAAACTAAAACCAAAAATATAATGAGATTATATATAACTGTATACAGTAGGCGCTCGGTAATCGGATGTTCAATAGTCGGACTTTTCCAGTAATCAGACGTTTTGAACGCTTTTCGTATGGGAATGGTCAGCTCTATAATCGGACGGTCTTGTTGGGTGATCGCTCGGTAATCGGACAAAAGGCAAGTTCAATGCACTCCACCCCTACTACTCCTCCACGAGAATAAGTTATGTCTGTGGCTCTACCCTGGCACGTGCAGTTTCAGTCAGTCTTAGTGAAGTGTAGTATCATAACCTTAACGCTGTACTTAACTGTTAAGTGATTTTAAGTGTTACATTTTAGTTCAGTGTGTTTAGTATTAAGAGGAGTTTGAATTTACGTACTGTGCAGTTGAAGTAGATTTTTGTGAAATGTCAGCATTCAAACGGAAACACGGGACTCTAACACTGAGTGTTAAAATGGAAATTTTAAGAAAATTGGACAAGGGAGAAAAGGTTACTGACATAGCTCGAACACATAATATAGCGCGCACTACCATCTACTCCAGGGGTCCTCAACCCTATGCCCGCGGGCACCATGGCGCCCGCCGACCATTTTACGAGTGCCCGCCGTTATTTGAACACGAAAAAAAATTATTTATCTGATACAAATAAATTTACTTTTTAAAATTTCTTAAAAATTATTATATTATATTGTAAACAAATTGTAGGACATACTATATATACTTTTACAGCGCAAAAGAGTCTATCCCTGGTCCGCTAAGTGCGATTGTTCTCTGCGCACTGCACTAGCACAGGAAAAGGATCAGTGTTGCCAGTTTTTTTTTCTCAAAGTAGCATAGCCGCAGCGCGCATGCAGCCCCGGAGTAGCCCCATCATGATATGCAGATAGTTAAGGAGGGAATTTTAAATAGATTTAAAAGTTGATTACTTTTATTATACAGATTATACTTACCAAAAATTTATACGAAAGATAAAAAACGATTTGTTTAATGAGGAGATAATATTTAAATACTAAAAAAATGTAAAGTTTTTTTTAATTAATTGCACTTCTCTTTTAAATGTAAAATTTAGTTTATAGCCGAGTTGACTACCTGTAGTCGATGAATAAATTATTATCGCTGCTGGGTAAGTAATATAACCTAATGGCGCAAAATAGCCCCACCTGGCAACACTGATAAGAATAAGTAAAGTAAAGACAGATACCAACCTCTCTGCTTTGCGCATCTTTATAAATTGTCTCTACGCATACACGTTTGCCATTTTGATTGATACTTACAGTTAGTCGAAGTCTGATTCAGGATAAATTGAATTAATCTTTATTTTTCTAAATATCAAATTTCAAAAATTTGAATTCCAAAATGAGTAAAAGACAAAAAACGTATAATTTCAATATTGATTGGGAAGAATTATATTGTTTCGTCAAAATTAAAGATAAATGTGTTTGTTTATTGTGCGGCAGTAGTGTTGCAGTGGCGAAAAAACATAATGTTGAACATCATTTCCAGACAACTCATTCCACTTTTAATACTAGCTATCCACTTAAATCGGAAAGAAGAAAAGAAGAAAGAACAAAATATCTCAACTAAAATCGAACCTCTCTGCCCAACAGTCAGTTTTCACTAGATCTGTGGTGAAATCTAAAAATGCCACTATTGCTTCTTAAAAATTCCTAAGTTGCTCGCAAAGAAGAAAAAGCCTTTCCAGTATGGGGAATTGTTAAAAAAAGCATTTGTGACTTGGGCCGATGGCTTATTTGAGGGATTTTCCAACAAACGTGAGATTATGTCATCAATACAAGACTTATAGTTGTCTGATAGCACCGTCACAAGAAGAATATACAATATTTCAAAAGACTTGCAAACTCAATTGAAGAGTGATTTGGTGATATGTGAATGGTTCTCACTACAATTTGACGAATCTACAGACATAACAGTTAGCAGTTATGGCGAGAATGATATTTAGTGATTTTAGTGTAAAAGAAGAACTACTAAAGTTATTACCAATGAAAGGACGAAAAACTGGGGAGGAGATTTACAACATATTCTTAACATATGCAAAATCGATAGATATGCCTTTGCACAAGCTGTCAGCGATAACTACTGATGGATCACCAGCAATGGTTGGTAATACCAATGGATTTATCGCCCTCTGCAAGAAAGACAAATTATTTCCTAACTTTAGGTTTAACCACTGCATTATCCACCAAGAAGTTTTGTATGGCAAGATACTCCCCTTTGGACACGTCATAAAAGTAGTTACTGCAATAATGAACCTTATACAACACCGCTGATTTGTCACTTTAATTGAAGAAATCAAAAATTATCTCAATTCTAAAAATCAAACTTTTGTTGAATTAACGAACTTCTCCTGGCTTGTGGATTTGGGTTTCATCACAGATATAATGGAAAAATTGAATCATTTAAACTTGGAGCTGCAGGGGGAAAACTTACATATCGCTGCAATAATCGGATCTGTGAACTCATTTAAAGCCAAACTAGTTTTGTGGATATCACATCTGCAAATGAAGAAACTTGTATATTTTACAAAAACGCAAAAAATGATAGGCGATGCTGAAATTGACTTTTCATCATTCATTGTCAGTCTTCAATTACTTCAAAGCCAGTTTGAAAAACCAATGGTCACTTTTTTTGTTAATCCTTTTACTTGACAAGTAAATGTAACCGAAATCGCTGCACAAATTGCAGAGCTTGTTCCAGCTAGGGCAGAAGAAGTGGAGTTAGAAATTTTGGATGTTCAGAAAGACATTGTTCTAAAATCCAATATATCAGATGAAAACTTCTGGAATATAGTTGACAGAAATAAATTTCCATTCTTGAAAAGAACATCATACAAAATAAAATCGTTTTTTGGTTCCACATATTTGTGTGAATCATTATTTTCAACCATGAATATAATAACATCAAAATACAGATCTCGGTTGACGGATGAACATCTTAATGATTGCTTACGAGCAGGAATATCGCGGTACTCCCCTAATTATAAAGCTATTGCCAATGAAATGCAGTGCCAAAGATCACACTAACTTGAAATATTATATGTAATTTTGCAATATTAAATGTAATGAAATAATCTTTTTTTTGTACACTACGTGTAGTATTAACAATATCCAACTATAAATTTTCATTGAAAAAAATTAATGGTGCCCGCCAACTGGCCGATATTATAGAATGTGGTCTTAAGCGTAAAAAGGTTGAGGACCCCTGATCTACTCTATCAAGAGTAGCAGAGAGAACATTGAGAAGTTTGTAAAAGATGCTGAAGCTGGTTCTTCTTCACGGCAAACTGTGAAAGCAGGTGAATTTGCTAAGATGGAAGAAGCACTTTATTCTTGGTTTATAAAAGAACGTGCTCGCCACACCCCCATTAATAGCGAACTGCTAAAAGAAAAATCTTTAACTTTTTATAACAAAATTTATGGAAAAGATGATTTTAAAGAAAGCGACGGTTGGTTTACAAAATTTAAAGTGCGGTATGGTATTCGTCTGTTGACTTTGACAGGAGAAAAATTGTCTAGTGACGATGCAGCTGTAGATCCGCTTATTAAACGTTTTCTAGAGCATGTAGATGAACTAGGTCTTACAGGTGACCATGTGTACAATGCAGATGAAAGTGGATTGTTTTGGAAATTATTGCCACGAAAAAGTTATGTCCATTAGAATGAAGCAAGTGCACCTGGTTTTAAAGCTTCAAAAGACCGAGTAAACATTTTACACAAATTGAAACTTTTGGTTCTTGGTAAGGCTAAGAATCCGCGGCCATTTAAAAATGTAAACTTGCCTGTCATTTATAAATGTCAAAATAAGGCATGGATGACAAAAGAAATCTTCCATGAATGGTTCCATACGGAGTTTGTCCCCAAGTACGCAGGTTTTTACAAAAAAGAAATTTACCTGAAAAGGCGCTACTCGTCCTTGATAATGCACCAGGACATGGACCAAATAACGTGTTAATGTCAAAAGATGAGCGCATTAAGACGCTTTTCATGCCTCCAAACTGCACTCCACTGTTACAACCAATCGACCGGAACATAATTGAAATGGTGAAAAAGCGGTAAAAAAAAAGATTTTGCTTGAGGCTGTTAGCCGTAATGATGACATTACTGCGACTTTGAAATCAATCAACTTGAAAGACGCAGTATTCATAGTTGCAGTAGCCTGGGATACTGTACCACAATCAGCAATAAGATCATCGTGGATGAAGTTATGGCCTTCATTGGACTCAGCTGAAGAAGGACAAGATTCTTTTGATCCAGAAGATTTAATTCCATTAGCAAACCTGATAGAGTCAGCAGTAAAGCAGGCTCAAGACACTGAGCTTCAACTAGTCGACATTCAAGATTGGTGTGAAGA
The DNA here is from genome assembly GCA_021725515.1 of Epicauta chinensis. Taxonomy (NCBI): domain Eukaryota; kingdom Metazoa; phylum Arthropoda; class Insecta; order Coleoptera; family Meloidae; genus Epicauta; species Epicauta chinensis. Next base: position 55,948 of record JAEDXX010000151.1, on the reverse strand, counting down.
AAACATCGACTTTCAAGAAGCAATGACTGAAGATGAAATTATAGCAGAGCTAGATTCATCAAACCGAGAAGTAAGAGAAGACTCATCCAAGGTGTTACCGAAGACAACTGTAAAAACTGAACATGCACTCTCTGCCATCGAAACCTGTATCAGATGGGGAGAAGAAAACTCTGCAGCAACCGGCAGTTTAACTGCATTACGAAAGTTAAAGAGTGATGTACTTTTGAAAATGTATAAAGGGAAGAAACAATCTACAATAGATAAGTTTTTTCATTTACAGTAAAATTAAAACATTTGATAACAGTACATGCAAATAATACATATGTATTATTATTTTACTTAACTTTAAAAGTATGTATAGTTTTTCAATAAATGTAACCTACTTTATATTAAAATCTATATGTTAGTCCAGTCAAATTAGCATTTAACCTCGGAATGAGAGATAATAAGCTGGAAACTTGTATACACCTTTATTTTGGTGTTCTACAATTTCTCTCAAAAGTCTCATAAAATCTCGTGTCTGCGTCTTAAGTTATTCATGGTCAAAGATGACTAGAATCAGTTTTTCGCAATTATCTAGGTTTCTATAGCTCCAATGATGTTAGCATCTACTATAAGAATTGTAGAGCATAAAATTTGCGACAAATTTTGTTCCAAACATTTTTTCAAGCGCTCAACCGTTCTTGAGATAAAGGGTGGAGAGAGCGCAGCGCTCAGTCGTACATACTTAATGCAAAATCAATTGTAAATTTATATCAATTTATTCGATAGTTTAATATCTCGGCAACGGCGGATATGCAGTTTTGAAAATTATGGCTGATTTGTGCTTCATTTGTCAGAAGTCACTTCCAGAAGATGATTTTGTTAATGTAGTGCGTGGATTAAAAAGTTTAAAAAGTGCAGCATTAAAACGACGCCTAAAGGAAACTGAACCTTTACCATCACCCATTGTTCCACGTAAAAGAAGGAATGATGTGTTTGATTTTAAAAAACTATGTTTATTTTGTGGTCAAACAGCTGATGGAGCAGCAGAATTGAGAAAAAAAGAAAAGTACCGGCGCACGATAAGTAATATAAGTACTCTAGAGTTTATGGACAATGTCATTAAAAGAGCAGAGGAACTTGAAGATGTCCTTACGGAGTACCTACTGGACGACAAAACTATTATAGTAAAACTTCAACAAAAATATTTAACTGACATACGAAAAAAGTAGGCTCATCTACTATCATATCTTACAAATTATCCATGGTTAATAATATTTTAGTGACATAATTACGTTATACAAGGTACTACTCACCGAAATTCACAATTGATCTTGCATTACAGTATGTATGACTGAGCGCTGCGCTCTCTCCACCCTTTATCTCAAGAACGGTTGAGCGCATGAAAAAATGTTGTTGTCCAAAATTCTATGCTCTACAATTCTTATAATAGATGCTACCATCATTGGAGCTATAGAAACCTAGATAATTGCGAAAAACCGATTCTTGTCATCTTTAACCACGAATAACTTAAGACGCAGACACGAGATTTTATGAGACTTTTGAGAGAAATTGTAGAACACCAAAATAAAGGTGTATACAAGTTTCCAGCTTATTATCTTTCATTCCGAGGTTGCACCCTATGATTTTTGCTAATTTGACTGGACTATGTAGTCTAATCAAATTGCGTGTTTTTTAAATGCCAGACTCTGATATTTTGGATTACTTCCAATAGTCGGACACTTCCAGTAATCGGACAACTTAATGGTCTAGACAATGTCCGATTACCGAGCGCCTACTGTACATTCCAAATGTGAGCCAAAATATTTCAAAAATGACAAAATACTTATGTGTTCTTTCCAAGGCAAACAAAAGAATCCCGTCTTACTGATCTCTACAAATTGCACAACAGAAAACATAACCGTTACAAAGAAAAAATTATAATAGGTTTATGAATGGAGTTGATGAATCCGACAAAACGTTATACATTATATCTCGGTGAAAGACGAACTCTCAAATACTGGAAGAAAAATGTTTTCAGCATTTTTGTCAGAATAGTGCTAAACGCTTACATAATATATTCCGAGAATTGTCTGGGTAAAATAGTACATTATACTATAAGGGAGAAAAATGCGTTATTTTGGCAGAGGTGCAATTTGAAGCCCGAGGCCTACAATGCACCGAGGACAAAATAGCATCTCTCCCGAATGGTATATACTATTTTTTCCACGGTCTCATTAACTTAAAAACACATATTTTGTCATTATGAAGTAAGTAGCACCAGAATTATTGTATTCGGATTTGAGCATTTATTTAGTAGTCGTTGAGTTATTGTCATAACTACAAAATAAACAAACCAAAAGAATTGTCAAATTAAGGTGCTAGTTTGGTTTAGTTTAAAGCATAGATAAGTATAGATCGGACACTCCATCACAAATTTTCCGCTATTAATTTTTTAACCGGTGCTGGGATGGCGCTAGAGAAGGTTACGATTACAGAGCTCTGTACGTCATATATGAAAGGTTTGCGTCCCTTATGCAAAAAGGCGGTAAATTTAAAATATATTTTCAATGTTTTTTTTTTATAATTTATTTTGATGTTAAAAGAAAAGAACAAAAAACGTTGAATTCGATTTATTAAAAAAGAAAACAAGATATACATAATACAAATATAAAATTTAAAAATTATTTGTTAACAGTATCTGTTTTCAAATAAATAGAAATTGCATTACTAAATTGTTTTCTTAAATAAAATACAGCGTAAAACTCGTACTGTTGACAAATAAAATTCACAATCGAAGTTAATATAATAACAGAGTCCCCCCCTGAAACAAACAAAAAGAATTGTCAAATTAAGGTGCTAGTTTGGTTTAGTTTAAAGTATGTTTAGTGCACAATGAATAATTGTGAGTCGGAAGAGATTGTGGAGGCTGCAAATATAGCAATAAGCAATTTGCTGCCTATGAAGTCAAGATCTTTATACGATATAGCCTACAATGGGTTCAAAAAGTGGTGCGCCGAGAAAAATGTTCAAGTATACAGCGAGAATGTTTTGTTGGCATACTTCAGTGAAAATGCAAAGAATTACAAGTCTTCCATATTATGGGTGCAATATTCGATGGTTAAGTCATGCTTGATATAAGCAAATTCCCCAAGCTGATCGCATTTTTGAAAAGAACCGGTGACGGATATCAAGCGAAAAAATCGAAAATATTGACAAAGGGTGAAATCGACCGTTTTCTATCAAGTGCAGATGACAAAGAATTTTAATGAGTAAGGTAAGATTACTTTTGTTGTTAGGTATTTCAATTATTAAGTATTTTGATTTTTTATAGGTTGGATTAATTCTGGGTATTGCTGGAGCTTGTCGAACTGATGAACTAGTCAATTTAACTGTAGATGATATTGAGGATGTAGGCTCTTCCTTGATTGTAAAAATTCCAAACACTAAAACAAAGATTTCACGAACCTTTGTGGTTACCGATGTGGAAAATATGCTTGAATTGTTTCGAAAATACCTGTCCCTTCGTCCTCCCCACGTCAAGCATAAGCGCCTTTTTTTGTACTACAAAGCAGAAAAATGTAGTTCGCAGCCAGTTGGCAAGAATACCATGGGAAAAATTCCGAGTGTAGTAGCTTCGTATTTAAAATTACCTGATGCTTCATGTTGTCCTGGTCACTGGTTACGAAGATCTTCAGCGACATTACTGGCAGATGCTGGTGTGGATATCACGACAATAAAGCGTCATGCTGGTTGGAAATCAACGACAGTCGCTGAGGGTTATGTTGAGAACTCCATTGAAAATAAAACCAAAATTGCTAATCAGGTTTTAGTAGGTACCACTACTAGCGCAATCACAAAAACTGTAAATGTAAGCAAAAGTAATATTCCTTCTAATATTAATTTTGAAAATTGTACAAATGTAACATTTAATTTAAATGTCAATAAATAATTTCAATGTTATCTTTTTTTTGCATGAAAAAAGTTCTCCATAATGTAAACTCCCTTGGGAGCATTATACTCCCTTGAGAATAATCGACTACTTCTGTTTTAATTTTGATGTCATAGAAACTGATTTCTACTCCCGACCCTGGAAAAAATTAATTAGACTGCAATTTACTTCAAGCATTATTGATACTATAGAGAAGAAATGCAACAGAAAGTTTACCAATAAGTAAAAAGTTTTCTTTACAAAAATTGCCTGGACGAAACTTGCTACAGTATGAGGTTTGCAGTAAAAAAAAAATGGAAATGCTGTATGTAAAAAAGGAATCCTTGGAATTTGTGCAGCAAAACACTCATGTAATAAGTGAGAATAAAAAACATTTTTGTTAGTAAAAAGTACTTGTTTTATCATAATTAGAGTTAATTATAACAATCTTTATCATTTCCCAAAAAAATAACTACGCATTTCATTCCGCAATTTTAGCATAAGCATAAAAAAAATTTTCTGCACTCAAACGGGTAAAATTCTGGTAAGGGGCATTGTCAATAATCACAACAGACTGAGAAGAAACATTGGGAATTAGTTTTTGTTCAACCCATTTGAAAAAGTTATTTGAATTCATTTCATCATGGTAGTCACCTGACCTTGTACCGGATACAAATATTAACAGTGCATTAGTTATAAAACCCATTTCGCCTCCAGCATGTACCATGATCAACCGCCTACCGTTTCCAATAGGCATTTTGAACACACTTGCTCCTGATTCATCAATCGATCATTTAGATTGTACATGAAAGCTGTGCATGTAACTTTCATCCACGTATACAATCGGTCGCCGTTCCAGTCTATATTGGTTTACACATCTTAAATAGTTTATTCGTTTATATGTGATATCATGACTTTCCCTGAGAATTTTTTTATCCATAGTACTTTTACCGCTAAAGCCAATTTTTTTTAGATAATTATACAAAGCGGTTCGACCCCCTGAAAAAGGTATGCGTCGGACTCGTATTGTTTGTAGAACACCTGTATTATTAATAGGATGAAATTTTAACTTCAATAAGAGGCTCACAATTATGATTATTTTTTATCGATGTATTTAATAAAAAAGTACTTTGTAATGTTGGCAATTGTTTTCGGGTTATGTCTAAATCATTTACAAGGTCCATAATTATCGATTTCTTAGCTATACCAAAGTTGGCTTTTTTCCCTGTCGCTATCTCTTCCGCTTCTTTAAGTACTGTTCTACGTACTTTTGTGAATATGCCTGTTGCTGCTAAAGTGTGTTGTTTATACATATTCAAAGGAATCTGCAATCCTGATGCAGCTTCGTTTTCGTTCCCGACGTTGACGTTATATTTAATTGCTCGGTTGATGTAGACGGTGTATTTGTTGATGACGTGCCGGGTTCTGCATTATACTCCAAATACAGTAACCGGCGCAGTTAAGAATTTGCGTAAAGTTCTTGTAAAAGCAATCAACCATATTAAATTAAAATTTGGCAAATATAAATATGTATATAATATTTATATTTTAATTATTAATGTTTTAATATTATTATTTCATAGTTTTACATTATTATTGCCTATATATTATTATTATAATATTAATTTATTATACTAGTTTTACTATTAATAAATTTTTTCCATGATTAATCTATAACTCATTGTTATCGCGCGACGCCACTGGTGAATCTGTACCACGCCACGCTACTTCCCCTTTATTGTATATTTTATACTATTTGTGCGCTATTGTCCAACGTTTAGTGTCTCGATATAGAGAGAGAAAACTCCCCTCCCCGACGTAGTTCAGCACTACCTTAGAGCGCACGGGCTCTAATTAGAATTTGCGAAATTTGCAAAAATAATAATTTTTGTAATTATTTAATTCCATTATTTATGGAATCGCTTACCATTCGTTGTTGAATCTTTGAAGCAGTTAAATAGTGATTTTGTACTCAACGATTGGTTGTTTAATCTTATCAACGAGATAGCGTCCTTGGATGTATATTCATTTAGATAAGAATCGTGAGATGAATTTTACAACTTTGTGTCTGCAAATAAATACTATAAACAATTAATTCATAAGTTTAATAATTATTAACAAAAAGTGAGTGTTTACGGATTATCAATGGTTGTTTTTTCATAACTGAAAATTTTCCACTTGGTTTTTAGGATCACCCTTGTTTCCATTTATAGTTAAGTACCTTACTACGTGTCTACATCCAAAAGGAAGGGTTTCTAAACTCACACAGATTCTGTGTGATTAAACAACCACATCCGTATCAAAATAAATACCGCTATGAACTTTTTTGAAGATATATACATAAGGATAGTAAGTTTCATTCAATTTTTAGTTAGGATTTTTGAAAAATATGGTATCTTGAAATATTTTATAATTCATTTATTGGTTGGTTTCATGTGAGTACAAGTTCTGGCGTTTTACAAGTATCGATTTTCACAACAGTAACAAAGAAAACGAAGAAATTATTTGGGTTAGGATTCATGCTAAAACTCAAAGAGGCGCTCACTGACATCTTAATAGTGACTAAACAAGGTATGGTGCAAAAACTAGAGCCAAAAAGTGTTGAATGCAGTTTATTTTCTCATGCTAATCGCTGCTCCAAAGGCAAAATCGGAAGGGTTTTTGGGATCGGAAAGTAGATCCACTATAACAATCCAAAGTATCACAAATCACAGAATAAGATCGGCTATGCATAGACTTCAACAACAGAACTGGTGGCATCAGATCGGAGTAATCTAGATACTACGAGTTAATCCAGCCTAACAAAACCGTCACTGGGGAACGTTAACAACAACTAATGAAATGGGGCCGAGCATTGAAGCTCAAACGCCCTCAATATAAAAAACAAAGTGATCTTTCAGTATGAAGGCTCGATGACTCTTGGCACCGCCGATCAGCACTTTACTTCTTATGAAGAAGACAAAAATTTGGTCGATTCCTGGATCGTCTCAAACAACGACTCCTTTGTAAGACTTTATCAGACATTAGTCTGAGAAATATGCAGAAGTTAATGCCAATTGCACACTACATCGCGTAATTGGCGAATTAAATATGAATATTAGGATCAATCACTGTCAGCATTGCAGACAATTTTTAGGTTCTCCTACATGGTAGATTGCAGTTATAAGATTTAAGATAATCTATGATGATGATGCTATGTATAGCGCTTTATATATGATTTATTGTTTAACATATTTTGAAATCATCAAACTGTATTTCAGCAGGCATATACCAAACCATCGTTATGTTACACCAACTATACGTTGATAGTTATGAAAGTAGGTATATAAATGTATTGTTTATACCAAAAGAATGGTATAAACCAGGGGTGGGCACATACTAGGACAATGAGAGCCGCAGTCCGGTTTTTCGTATGTCATAAAGAGCCACACAATAGTAACATAGTAATACTTAAATACAGAATTCGAATTTAATTTCAAATTAATGTGGTTATATCTTATAACGGATTTAAATTTTCAATGAGAGCCGCACTTAGCCCAACAAAGAGCCGCATGCGGCTCCGAGAGCCGCATTGGTTGGTATAAACGATTGGTTGGTAAACATTGGTTGGTATAAACGATCCACAGACGGTAGATATCAACGTTATCTATTTTAGGTACTGTAGGTTTCAATTAATTCGATTAAAGATTGTAATTTTTTATAAGGCTAATTTGATTCCAGTTTCAGTATCTCATAAAAACAAACTCATCAGTTAATTACAAAGAAAACATGCATTTTTCTCTGTGAGACGTATTTGACTGTTTTTATTATTTGTAAGGAATGAAAGCAATGTCATATGTGTTGGTCGGCCTCAGTAATATTGTTATCGAATCGCAATACGAGCGTAGGTTCAAATATTAATTTTATAAAATTTCGCAGAATTGAAAGTCCTGTAGTGACCATTTCTTATAATTTTCTCCAAATCAGGTTGCTTAAAATTTGTACAAATATAGTTGAAGGTGAAGTGTCAAACATGCGATTGCATGATGTGTTACAATTCGGGACTGTGATAGCTAACGCCTTGTAAAAATCTTACTTATAGCACGACCAATTAAATTCTAATAGAGGATTATGAAGGCGGCGGTTCAATCGTAGAAATTGAAAACAAAAGGGAAGAGTCCATGTTCCTACTGTTATTATTATGAAGCAAATTTACCAATGTAAAGTTACAAAATGTATTCCTCAAAAAGAGGCAGTACATGTTCTTATTTTTTTATGTGCATCAACATGAGCGCTTAATTATTGTAAAAACACAGTACAAAAATGGTTTGGCGAATTACGTCGCCAATTACGTCAAGTTTTTGGTCACAATTATGCGCCAAATGAATCGACAGTGAGGCGTTTAATTACAAAACTTTAGACCCAATTTACGCTGATAGATCAAAAAGTTCGTTATCGTCCTTGTCGGTCACTCGAAAATATAGTCACAATAAGGGAATCTGTGTCCGAGAATCCAGGAACATCCATTCAGAATCGTTGTCAAGAATTAAACATTTCCAGAAGCACTATGTAACGAATTTTGGTAAAATATCTGCATTTGCAGACGTACAAGAAACCATGCGCAGTGCCGTGCATTTGCCGATTGGGTGTTGAAACATCATCAAATTAATGCGGATTTCTTGAAGAAAATCATTTTTCCAGATGAGACATTTTCAACTCGACGGATAGGTAAACAAGTAAAACTGTCGTCTTTGGAGTGTTGAAAATCCTCGTGTGATACTCGAGCATCAACCGCGGGCAACTGTTTGGTGCGCATTTTTGGCTGATGGAGTGATTGGGCCGTATTTTTTTGAAAATGCGACAGGAAATGCGATAACTGTTAACAGTGTGCGGTATCGCGAAATAACGGAGTTTTTGTGACCCGAATTGGATGTAATTGATGTGGAGTACATGTATAATAATGATATACTATGTTTTCGATATGTTCCTAAAGTACTTAAACAGAACTCATGTGGAAAAAAGTGTGAAAGATTTCATTATCAATGATGCCAACACTAGGAGTAATTACAGTCGCGATGGTGAATTTCTTGTGAATGTATATCCCTTAAACTATCGAGATACGTTTACAAACGATGACCAAAAATCTATTCTTGATAAAAAAAAACGGATTCCAAAAGGCTAGATACATGCAGTATTGCCAAAATCAGTAATTGTCTTTGATAAAAAGATTGCAGTTCACGTTCCTAAAATGCTTGTAAGAATACAAGAAACATGTTCATACAACCAGAAATAACATTGACATTATTTTCAATTAGGCAAGATTTTATATTTTCTTTCGAAGACTTTATCACTCATTGTTGCTCTGTTGAAAGACCTTGCATGTCTTCAGTTTTAACTAATCATATTAACTGCTCTTTGGAATCTGGTGAAAAATTATATATTTCGGATTTGCCTTACTCTGTTGCATTATTATTTGCTAATTGTAAATTAGAAAAGTCGTCATTCGGGTTTGAAGTATATCTTTTTTTGTTGATCGGATCCATTTGTCCTTGAATGTCGTTTCTGCTATAAATTCTTGGAACACCGCTCAAATGACTAATGAGTCTCCATTCCCCCAATACACTCTACACATCGATAACACTCCCTCCATGTCATGTCAACGAGGTTGACTCAACGTATATACAAACCCTATGCCGACCAACACAATCGAGCATCCGTCGCCTACTCCCATATATCCAGGGTTGATCTATCTAGATTTCCCATGTCACAGTTGTACTGTAGAGGTTAATTATATCGTTTGCCTATTAGTTTCGTTAAAACTGATATAAAAACAATTAAATCGTTGACAAAGGATTTTATCTACAGAATTAATAGTTATTTATAATTTTTCGTAAAAGTAATTATTTTATATTTTCAATATTATTTAATTTATTGCTTTGTTTATTTATGTGTAGGGTAAGTGTGGGTATTACTCCGGATTTTTTATACGGTCTACTTTGATAAAATATTATATAGTCAGGAATAGCTATTAATCTAATTTTTTTTAATAATAATATTTAACTCGTTCTAGACTTATAAATATATTGCAAAAGTGATAAAATGATATATCTATTTATTTACAAGCATTTTAAAAAAATTATTGAAATGCATATATTTCTGCGTAGCTGACCCTATTACTGCTTGTCAATTACTGCGGATGACTCAAATACTGCGTACCTATTACTGTGGATCATGACTGCACAACTTAGGGATAAAAATTTGAATAAAATAAATTAACGCACAAAAAGCAGTGATGCGACATACAAGAATCTCAGTTTTTTTCAATGTCTGTACTTTCAAGCCTCAATACCTATCCTTACCTTCACGTGGTGTCACCCTGTTAACTTGAGTCTTAGTCCGACATCGGGTAACCAACCCCCTGTGGAGGACTAGCTCAACGAACTAACGAGGAAGGTAGAATGGAAAAAATGAATATGAATATGAATCGGACTACGAATAATAACGACTACGGTGCCAGTCTGAATCGGCTGAAAGCCTTGAAACTGGAGGAAAAAAGGAAAAGAAAGAACAAGAATTTGTAACCAGGTAGATACTGGGCCGCACCCCACCGAAGGTAATACCCACACCTGCAGTAATACCCTCACTTACCTTATCCGGTTCAACAAGACTAAAAGCTGTAAAGTTTTCTAGATAACAGTGTCATTATCATAAATATAGACACTTTGTTACTTTGTAAATACTTCAGTTGAAATAATAAAAGACTGGATACCTAGAAATGCTTTCCAAATAGGCCGCGTTGAAAGGGCGGCAATGTGAAAGTTTCGGGCACTTTTATGAATATGACTGGACGACAAGGCTTGTTGCCCTTATTATCAGTGCAATTAAGTGATAATTTAATTGATGGTGCATCTTTAGTGCATTCTACAGTAGAAGCCCACAATTGTGTTCAGTTACGGCGATGGTTAAAGTGTCATGGTCGTCCTCAAAATGGAAATAAAGCTGAACTAGTTGAGAGATTTCGATAACAATAATATTGACATGTTGATCTATATTATAGATCAACATTATCAAATTATTTTTATATTCATATTATCAGGCCCGGCGCTACGGTGTAAGGCGCCGCGGTGCCGCCTGCAAAACTGTCATAGGCGCCCTTCAGATTATTTTTTCAAATTTAATTTTATTTATTAATTTTACTTATCTCTTTCGGCAATCGTACAAAATGTAGTAAAACACGATGTAAATGGTTTAAAAAAATTTAATTCTCCTTGTTTTAATTTTTACAAAATTATCAATGACATTATTAACATCTAATTTATTACATATATCATTTTCTACTGAAATTAATGCTAGAATATCAAATCTCGTCTGTGTCATGGTTGTTCTTACATTTGTTTTCGGTCATCTTTATGTATTGGCCAAGAACCCTCGGTGACAATGCATCTGGCGAACATAATGCCTTCCGCATATGTGTTAATTCATTTGTTTTTCATATTCTTGACCAACACTTACAATAGTAATACCGGATGTGAAAGCAACTGCTATAAGAGGACAATATTCTACAACTAATAGACCTATGAATACTACAATAACACAATATCCTACAAGTAATAGTCAATAGACTTATGAATTAATATTCCATTTTGTATAACACAAGCAAAAAAAAAATGATTTTCAAAACTCATTTTTGCGCCCCCCCAAATAGGGGCGCCCACCTGCAGTGCATCCCTTGCAGGCCCGTTATCGCAGGCCTTGATATTTTGAAAAACCAATGTTTACCAAATATTAAAAAGGTTTACGGTTTATAAATTAGTATATTTATTAGTGTCAAAAACGCTATACGTAACAAAGTGGCTGAAACTGCAACAACCGAATGAACAAGATCATCAGTCAACTTCCACCAGTTCGTGCCAAAAATTTCCTGACGTTTGGCAGACGTTTCCATCAAAAAAATTACCAAAATCTGTTGATGAAGCATCCATCTACGATTATTTGATTTCATCGTGTATCGTACAGAAGGAGAATTGTAATTCCAGTGATGAAGAAAATGAAACGACTATTGTTGATTACAGCACAACTAAGCCCTTGAAAAGAGGGAAACTATATGTTGATAGTAACCATGTCACTGAAATTTTTGATGGTATAATTTCCCCAAATATTTATTGTTTAAAAAGTAAAATAAAAGCTTCGTATAAAGTAAAAAATAACTACTCGGTACAAGTTATGATTAATTTTGACAGTGGTAAAATTATACGAGGCACATGTGAATGTAAAGCTTCAAGCTTAGGACGTTGTGCACACGTTGCTGCTCTTTTGCATATATTGTTAATGCAATGCAAAGAAGCTGCTAAAGAAAATGTTGCTTGCACAAGCCAGGCTTGTGCTTGGAATCAAGGGTCAAGGAAGAAAGAAGCCCACAAGGTTGATCACCAGTATAAAACTGCCACTAATAATAAAAGCTGTATTCATAATAACGAGGAAGAAAACAGTAAGTCTAAAAATTTATTAAATTTAGAACCAGATGTGGGAAAAAGATTAATTTTTCTACGGAAATTGCAAATTCTTAATCGATTTAAAAAAAATCCAAGTATATGGGAACTAATGATTACCCCTCATTATGAAAACTATGACCTCAACTTACAACGAAAAAGTATTCTCCGTAATCTAGTATATCAATTAACTGCTTCTCTGTACAACGATCAACAAGAACCGCGAGATTTAACAAGTGGAAATCAATCAGATTGTGATAAATGGTGGCAATATAAGAAAATCCGGATTGCAGCGTGAAAAATAAAATATCTAAGCGTGGAAAGAAGTAAGGAGCAAATCTTCAATTGGATTAAATATCACTTGCGGATAGATACAAATTTTGACAATTCAGCTTTACAGTATGGTCGCGATCAGGAAGAAATAGCACTGAACAAATATACGAATATTATGTCGGAGAAGCTTCAATTTAAAATCACTGGCAGCGGATTATGGGTAAATCCAAAATATCCAGGAATAGGAGCATCCCCAGATGGATTTGTGATTGATGTACCTAACTACTCCTATGGTTTGCTGAAAATTAAGTGCCAAAAGGTATTAGAGAATGTTGGGACAACTGATTTACACACATTAACACCTCAACAAAGAAGTTCGTTCTGTTGTATCTTACAAACACCGAAGTCAATGAAGTTAAAGAGAAACCATCAATATTATTATCAAGTTCAGACGCTGATGGCAATAGCTGGAAGACAGTGGTGTGATTTTATGGTATATACTTCGAACGGTTTTCATGTAGACGGAATTAAATATGATGCAAATTTCATAGAAGCAATATTAAATCGCATAAGTATTTTCCATCAAAACAATTTGGCGGCTGAGTATTTTGAGATGCGCAATCCGCGAGATTTAGCGCCATTTGATTTATCGGTAAGTTTAAACCAAAGAGAAAATTGATTATTTTATAATTATTATAGGTGGCAAAAAATTTTATAACTCTACAACACTGTCATATATATCACTTTCAAGGGATTTATAGTATTTATTTTGTTTAAAAGAGTTACATTATTTATTTTGTTGTCAGTTTTCAATGATAGGTAGATGTTATTAGTTAGGCGAGAGATTTTTGACAAATGTCACGAGATAAATTGCTATGCAAACAAACTCGAGTAAGATAATCAGAAAATGATATTCCCCAGATAGCATAAAGAATACTGCGAGAAGCCTTTTGATAGATTTCTGACAGAAGTCCAACTATGAGTTCTTAGAGACATCATATTTAAGAACTCAAAATTTAGAACTCTTCAAGACGTCTTTTTTAAGACATCGGTTTTGTGACATACTTAAGTATTCTTTTTTTACTTCTTATTAGACGTCAGTTTTATGATAACATAATGTATTCATTTTGAAGACCTCTCATAGAAGTCAAAAACATGAGTCCTTCAAGACATCTTTTTAATGTCTTTTTATAATGAAAATATAAATTTTATGCGCATGCTCATAGTTAGTCAATGCACATGCGCTTGATATATTGTTTACATATGCATTAACCAAAAATGAATAGAAATCATGTACACCAATAATTTATTTATCAATCATTTATAAACATTAAAATTATTTAAAAAATTATTAAGTGTGGATTCTATTAATTATATGACGAATTAAGGTAATATTGTTCATTTATAGTATTAATATCCATTTTTTTTCCCATATTTCATAACATTGTGTCTTTGTTTTGTGAGCAGAATTTTACAAAGCTAAAGGAGAAATTATTTGTGACTCAATACTGAAAATTTTAATTTCAAATTTAATAGGTGATAATGAGTACTCAAAAGCCTTTCAGAGAATTGTCGAAAAGCCAAAAAAAGCGGCGATTAAAAAGAGACAACAATGCATCACTATTGCAACAAATTTCTCCTCCACTGCTAACGAGGCATGATGTGAATATTTTTTCTGATGATAAACAAGATACTGCTGATTGTACAAGTTTTAATAATTTCATATTGCCAAAAAGTTCCATTGAACATCAAGACGATATTATTTCTGATAATAATGGTGTTGATTTTATTCAAATTTTAACTGTGAAAGATGTCGATGTTGGTTCTGTGCAAACTAAAATTATTGATCCTGATACAACAATTGATTTAAGAACTCAAATAGGACAATGGCAATACCAATTTAACATAAGTCAAGCGGCCACCGGATCTCTTTTAAAAATGCTCACTAATGTGAGTTCAGTTGATGAGTTAAAAAAATTACCTAAAGATTCACGTACCCTATTAAATACAACTCAAACTACTGTCATTCGCTCCGTTAAACCTGGGGAATACTTTCACTATGGCTTAGAGCGAGGACTAATTCTTATGAATGTTCACATCGATGGATTGCCAATTTCAAAAAGCTCGAAAAGACAGTTATATCCTATTTTAGCTGAAGTATTTCAAAAAATTGCTACACCTTTTGTGATTGGAATATATCATGAGTTTAATAAGCCTGAAAACTGCAATGAATTTCTCGAAGAGTTTATAAATGAATACAAAACTCTGCATTTGACGGGTTTCAAGTATAATCATTATCAATTTTTTGTGGAAATTAGAGCTGTCATCTGTGTCTAGCTTGTTCTTATGTGACATATACGAAGGGACACACAGGTATTATATTATGTCTGCAGCAAATGTATGCAGGAGAGTGATTATCAAGATTATCGAATGAGATTTTTATCGACCCATACGTACGGATGATAATTTTATTAAACGTGTTAATGAAGATAGGATCATTTGAATGACCACGAAGAAAACAATGAAAAGATATCGGTGATTAATATTGAAACCATTAGTAAGTATTCCACAAATCTCATTGGTATAGCTGTTTCAAGTTCATTATGCTAAATTTAATAATTATTTTGCTTCTATATAGATTTATCCTTTGTTCCTACTGAAGCTGATAAAAGTTTGAAAATTTCCCAAGCTCCCTAACATTTTTTTATTAAGCAAAATAATGAAAGCAATGACGACAGCAAGAACAACAATTTAACTCAACAAGACAATGCTTCTAAAGACAAGATGCGTAATAAGACCATAAATCACAAAAACGGTGGTTACTAACAATCATGAAACTCAGCCTGGTTCTGTGAAACATATTCAAAATAATGCCAAACAATTTGATGCGCCAGTTTGTTGCTGCTGTGGTAAGTGCGATTCAATTCGGATATTTTTCTAATAACAATACAGCATTAACTTTTTATTGTTTAGAATTCTAATAGTTATTTTTTATCAATTAAAATATTATGCAATTTCTTTTGTTTGGTTTTAAAAATAGTGATGAATCTTTTCTGTGAACAGCTGCATGTCGATTGAAGCTAGATCAAATGTCTCGAAAATTAGACACTATACGTCTGGTCCTAAATTCGAATGTAACTTCAAACTCTACACAAACGTCTTCAAGCTCTGTTCTCAATGCCTTGCCTGAATTTACTCTCAAGAACATTGAATCATTGACGCAATTTAATCAAACATTACTGAATAATAAAGAAGCACATGCACAATACGTAAAAACATTTAAGCTCAATATTTTTGGTTGATTTATTTATGGGTTTTGTTGTCTTTTACACAAACTTTTTTTTTCACTAAATTAACAATAATAAACAATCTTGAATTTAATAATGAACAAAAAAAATTTTTTGAACCTACGATATAATACTACAGCTCTAAAATAAGAAGTCTTAATGTAATCATATTTTAGACTTCCAAAATATGAATTGTTTAAGAGTTCATTATTGAGAACTCAGAAAAATGAATTCTTAGGGGAGCCATTTCTATGAATCATAAACATAAGCTCTTAAAGAATTCTTATTTGTGAAGTCAGAACAACGACTTCTTTGCGAGCTCTTTTTTAAGAACTCTTAATTTATTCATAAAGCGGCGGCGCATACGACGTCTTTAGAACTTCTTAAAAAGTTCATTCTGATGATTATTCTGACGTCCAACTCATAAATAAGAACTCTTCCTACATTCTTCGAGAAGTCATATTGCTATCTGGGTCGTTATGACTATCTCGCGAATAATCTTTTCATATTAAAAGCCCAGTCTTCAAGAACAGCATTAATTTCACTGTCCTGGGTTATTGGAAGCAGTTCGTATTTTCTCTGGGTTCAAACTTCCGTAAATTGATTCCACATTGAGGAACGCGTGTTTACTGAGTTAGGCGGTTTAACAATTTTAATATCTTTGTTAGAAGGAAAAGTCAAATAATTGGCTATGCTAGTTGCTATAGGAAGATTGTTATGTATAAATATACAGTTGTTTATAATTTTGATATAAAAAAGACAGTTCGTTTAGTGTTCTCTTCTCAGTATCAATAATAGTAGATTATGTTATTAGGCGTAAAACTGGAACTTTGTGTGCAGAAGCTGACTGTTGTCTGCCGAATGCTAGTGAGGCAGACATGTCAGCTGGTACTAGTTTATCTTCAAACGTCTTAATTTAACATTTTTTAATATTGAAAAGTTTTTAAAAATAAATATTTTAACTTATCACAATATCTTGGCAGTACTGCTTCCATGGCGATGCAAAAAACAAATGTCAAATAACGAAAAAAATTAAACGCCAGTGACAGATTTTGTCGTTTTGTCTGCCTAAGCTTATAAAAAAAAGAAAAAAGCGCCTAGGCATACAAAATGCTATTTTTACCTTGTCATTTGAGTCACATAAACTGTCACTTTTGCGACGTTTGAAGATAATAGTTATTTATGATACAAGTGTTAGAAGTGGCATTTCATTTT
Organism: Epicauta chinensis; assembly: GCA_021725515.1. Taxonomy (NCBI): domain Eukaryota; kingdom Metazoa; phylum Arthropoda; class Insecta; order Coleoptera; family Meloidae; genus Epicauta; species Epicauta chinensis. The sequence goes on along the minus strand of JAEDXX010000151.1, from coordinate 38,792 downwards.
GCGAGTGGGTAGTTTCCGAAACGAGCTGGAGGCGAGTGGAGCAACCCCACGAGCAAAATAAAATCACTTTTAACATGTGTATCATACAATATTTTATCTACAACCACAGTACAAATTTCCTAAAATCAACAGATTTCTTAAGGAGCAGGTCTTGAATCTATATTTGACATTTGCTATTTGACAGCACAAAATTATAATTTGTCGTGATAAATGAATATCGTTGTTCATTTTAATTTTGACAAATATATCTATATATCTATTTTATAAAACCGATCTGCTATTTATAACACTAGTGTTATAAAGTTAAATTTTTAACTCGAGTAAACTGTGTTATAAACGTCACTTTTAATAGTGGTTGTAGATAAATAACTATTATTAAATGTATTCAAATATTAAAAAAAAATTATGTTTAGATGCTACTGTTGATTTATTTGAAGATGTAGATAAAAAAACCTGTAAAGGGATATTTTTTCAACTGCGGAAATGAGAGAAGATGTAAGAAAATGGCCAGAAATTATATTTATCGATGGAACCTACAAACTAACAAACAATGAGCTACCAACGATGATAATTTTGGTTGAAGATGAAAACGGGAGAGGGCAAGTTGGTGGAGTTGGCTTATTAGCTACAGAAGAGCGAGATGTGTTGGAATGGATGATAAATATTTTTAAGAGAGACAATGCTCAAGCTTGTCATCATATAAAATCTTTCATATCAGATAAAGACCTTACAGAGTGTGGCATTTTAAAGAAATTGTTTCCCGGTATACCTTCATACATTTGTTTATTTCATACCCTAAAGATATTTAAAAACATCGCAGCGGAATCTAAAATGGGTTTAAATAAAGCACAGCAGCAGGAAGCCCGAACTCTGCTTGAAAAATTAGCATATTCTCCATCACAAGAACATTATAATATTTTATACGAAGAATTTCGCCGCACTGGTTTTGAAGAATTAATACAGTACTATAATAATCATTGGCACAACATTAAAGAGGATTGGGTCATGTTCAATTATAATCAAAGCTTGGGTAATCGGACAAATAATCGGCTTGAATCACTGAATGCCAAAATGAAAAGTGTTTTTAAAAAGAGATCACCGACAATCGTAATCATTAAAAGCGCTTTTGAATGGTACAAATCGCACAAATCGGAAAGTACGTTTCGAACGGCCCAGCAATTTTTGAAAAATCGAAATACTCCGTTTCCCAAAAATAATCCAGAAGATTTTTGTACATTCAGTCTGTTGCACGTACTGCTTGTGAGAAAATATTACTAGAGTTGAGTATGGTCGAAAACGTCTCTATTGTTCATGTAGACCTTGTAGACAAAGGAACTATGCATGTACTGTGGCTGATGAAATTTTCTTTGTTGCTACCCCAAACAGTTGTCAATGTCGATTGTTTCTATCAGAACTTTTACCGTGTAAGCACATATTTGCTGTGCGGCATTTATTCAATCTGTCATTATATGATAAGAGCTTGTACGATAAAAGATGGGCTAAAGATTATTTACTGGAAGATTGTCAAGGACTCGATAATTTGGACAAAGAACTATACAGTAACTCCGTAATAAACCTTGCAATGGAGAAAATATTAGATGAAATGGCTATAATTGAAAATGACTCTATAGTTTTCGAAAACAAAGAGACGATGGAATGTACTGTAGCCGATGATGATCATTTTTACAACCTTACTTCTACATCATGTAAATGTGGCTTATTTGTTTTACAATATTAGCCATGCAGGCATATATTTTCGGTACGAAAATTGTATGCACTATCGTTATACGATAAGTCATTGTACGGTGTGAAATGGAATCAAACTTCTCCACCAATAAATCAATAGATGGCGAAAAACTAAAACAAGTATGTACAGTAAAATCTACCTCACAAAAGGAAAAAATTAATACAATGACGGTTAATGACAAAAGGAAGCAACTATCCGAGCTATGTTCAAAGTTAACAAACGTTATGAGCTTGTCATGTGGGAGTAGTTATCAGAAGTTTGTTAACGATTTAACAACTTTAACTGACTGTATTTCTCAAAATATAGAATAATAACTCTGAAAATAGCTTAAACAACACATCATTTCAAGAAATATCTCATCAGTCTTCAGATTATGATGCCATAAATAAGCTTGAAGCGGAACAACTGGGTAACATTGCTATGCCACCGAAAATAAAATTAACTGAACGTCCTAGTGGCTTTTTAAAAACATATACAGTTGTTTATAATTTTGATATAAAAAATACAGTTCGTTTAGTATTCTCTTCTCATCATCAATAATAGATATTTATGATACAAGTGTTAAAAGTGGCAACCCCACGAGCAAAATAAAATCACTTTTAACACGTGTATCATACAATATTTTATCTACATCCACAAATCTCCTAAAATCAACAGATTTCTTAAGGAGAAGGTCTTGAATTTATATTTGACATTTGCTATTTGACAGAACAAAATTATAATTTGTCGTGATAAATGAATATCGTTGTTCATTTTAATTTTGACAAATATATCTATATATCTATTTTATAAAACTTTTCTGCCATTTATAACACGTAGTGTTATAAAGTTAAATTTTTAACTCGAGTAAACTGTGCTATAAATGTCACTTTTAATAGTGGTTGTAGATAAAGTTTATTATTATCTTATTATAAATATAAATTGCATCAATCTTCCCTTATTTCCGTTAAAAATTTTACACCGAAACGTTTATTTTGACACATTTTTAAAATGACGTTTAAATTTTTTTTTAAACAACAGTAAAAATGTTTGTTGTTTTCATGGGAACCGTTCCCATGGCAAAAATTTTGTCGCTGGAAAAAAGGCACTGATCTCAATAACTGGATAGAGTATCCTATGTATTAAAATTGGCGAAAATGAGCGCCACCAAATGACGGGCTAGAAACTAAGGAAAATGTAACGGCGCATGCGCGTGTAAAATTAGCGCCACCAAATGACGGTCTAGGAACTAAGGAAAATGTAACCGCGCATGCGCGTGTAAAAATGCGGCTACTAGATGTAATAATTTTAAATTATTCGCCAACGTGTTTATAGCCGCGCATGCCCACAATCGCTTTATTTAGTTCCGAGCCTCTCATTTGGAGAGCTGTAATATTAGTCACTTTTTCGTTTTTACGCCATAAGGATCAGCTATCCAGTTATTGAGATCAGTGAAAAAAGGGTAGGTTGCTCATTTGGACGTTTTGATTGGTCAATTAGGGCTCGAGAAAACTTTATAAACAAAAAATTCTCGATACCAAATTTTCGTTCATTGTTGAATGACGGCACGTTATTGGTAGAATAGTCACTCGAAAAAAAGTTTTGTTTATCTTCAAACGTCACAAAAGTTTTTGCGACTCAAATGACAAGGTAAAAATAGCATTTTGTATGCATACGCGTTTTTTTCAAGGGAAAAAAATAGAAATCGAAAAAACGCCCTTCTAAAAATTTCAGAGGATTTGTAGAAAATGTCAAACTTTGATATAAAAAAAAGAAAAAAAAATAAAGAATGTAATCATCGAAAAATTTGCGTTTTTTTCCAAAAATCTGAAAATAAACATTGAAGATAACTTTGGACCATCTTTATTTATTTTTTTCTAAAAAGTACATTTAAAAACGAAGCTTTTGAGAAAAAAAACGTCCCGATACGTCAAGTTTTGAAAAAGTTACGGCTATTTAAAGAAAAGAGCCATTTTTTTGAAAAATTTATAACTTTTTTTTAGGTGGGTAAAAAATTCTGAGAAACGTTTTTAATGAGGTACAAAATGGTGACAAATTTTCAGCCAAATCGAAAGGGGTCGGGTTCAAAAGTGGTCGATTTGGCGTGGAATGCCCGATATATAAATAAGGTCTGGCTAAAATATAGTCAACGTATTAATTTGAATTTGAATGTCCTGTTCAACATTGGGACGTGATTATAATTCAGTTAATAGTACCGAAATTGGACTAATATTCAAGGAAGGAGTGGGAGTACAAAACGACAAATGTATCAACATTAGCAGAATTTAGAAACGTTCTAATAAACTATTGTTTCACTTTAGAGGCACTTGATGAACCCACAGATAAATTTAATCACCTAAAAATAGAAAACATTTTATTAAAACAGACAGATTCCAATCAAACTCGACCCATCAGTGATCGTCGGTTCATTTGGCGAGTGAAAAAATTCTTAAGAAATGTCTCTTTTGTGACAATATGAACCACACATTCATTATATCATTGCAAAGACTTTCTTTGGCTAACAGTTTCAGATCGCGCTAAAGAAATCCAAAAATGAAAAATGTCTAAATTGCTTAAAGGCAAATCATAACATCAAAAATTGTACAAGCTACAGTTGTCGCGTACATGGTTCCAAGAAGCACAATACACGCAGATACGCAACCAGGGGTGGGCACATACTAGGACAATGAGAGCCGCAGTCCGGTTTTTCGTATGTCATAAAGAGCCACACAATAGTAACATAGTAATACTTAAATACAGAATTCGAATTTAATTTCAAATTATAATATGGTTAGATATCTTATAACGGATTTAAATTTTCAATGAGAGCCGCACTTAGCCCAATAAAGAGCCGCATTTGCCCACCGTTGTACCCAACCAATGTTGGAAATAATGGAAACGCACACAAGTGCTCTCAAATCCCAAATCCTTCAGGCTTTAAACGTATTATTGTCTACCGTCATTGTTTTATTATAGTAAAAGTAATTTCATAAATGAATCGGCACGCAAAAAAATAAACATTCCCTGTGTAAAAATAAATGTAACGATAGCGGGAATTAACAATCAAAACAGCAATACAAATAACGGTGTCACAATTTGCTTGAAATTGAATCTTACAATTAGTAATTTCCAACTTTCAGTTAATTGTTTGGTAATTCCGAAAATCACTGTTTGAAACCTCTCACTATCATTGATATTAGTAACATTACTTCGATTCGTGCTTTTTCATTAATTAATAATGTTGTGACGTCATTATTCGAACCCTACGTGACATCATCACCCCGACTGGAGCGGTGAGTTTCTACCACCACTATATAAGACGCTATTTCTCTCTCTCTCCATCCAGCAGTGTCAATAAACATATTTTGAAAAACAACGTCGTTTTGAATTTTGTGTACCGATTGGATCATTCCCACGAACATAACGTGGTGTCTTGAAATCTCTGGATTTATTCAAAGACAAGACAATTTATTAAACAAATTAAATTATAACACCATAAGTAAACTCATTAAAGCCCCTTTTTTGTTAATATTTTAATTAAATTCGTTTAAGAACTAAATTAGGTGTTACCGTGAAAATTGTGCTTCTTCTAAACTCCCACGAATTCAATTCTATTTAGTCCCAAATTTAGGGATATAAAAAAGGCCGAATCGACAGTCAGAACATTACTATTTTCTTAGGTCCCGATCATTCTTAAAGCAACTCTTTTCGAGTAATGGCTCATTCACATCCACTTAACTTAACTTAACTTAACATAACTTAAAGTTACTTAACGTAAGAAAAAGTTAAACGACATGGCGATAAATGTCGGCGTTCACGTTCGTAAGTAGTGTACTGGAAACTTGTTCTACTTAATTTAACGTAACGTATTTTTTTTGTATGAGAGGAAACCTTTTATAGGCACCTGCCGTCGCCTCTCGACTGCCAGGTAGTGTCGGAGTCTCCATTTACGTGGCATACCGACTAAAACCTCTCATAATCCCAGGGAGCGAGTCCGTGACTCTCCGTTATCGAAACTCCGCGACGTAACGTAAAGATAGTTTGTGTTCAACTTTATACTAACTGTCTTAAGTAAGCCAATCTAATTACTTCCAAAACGGTATAGCATCACCATTCTATTTCATAATATTTCTTACGTGAGCCAATAGCTTAAAAAAACGGCATAGTACTATCATTGTGTTTCCCTTGCACAAAACTAATAAAGTTAGGTTAGGAGTTCGGCGTTCACGTGAGTGCACATGGTGAAAACATGGGTACAGTTACCATTCGATTTTGTTTACAGACATATAAATCAACGCAATTGTTATATTACTGCAATTTAAAATTTCTTCCGTTCCCCAGCTGCAAACCAACCGTCATTCATTGCTTATACTTCGTTTTTATTGCTCTTTGTCTCCAACATAATACTTAATGGCCAAGGCCCTTTTTTCCTACTTTGCCACGCTTTCATTTTTTACCCTACTAAACTTCTTCCCAAATCTCCGAATTTCTAAATGTTGTATTTATCCCGACACACAGTTTGCATCTAAATCTGAGTGCGCGCCAATCTTCAACAAACATTGATTTGTATCATTCAACCACCTTATAATTCAGGTAATTAAAGTTTTATATATTATGAAAGTCAGATAGTTTAATCTTATTTTCGTATTTTAATATTGATATGTTAGATACAAATATGTTGGACGACGGAAAAGTGTTCGAACTTGTCCAGAGTTATCTCTATTTATACGACTGAAAACGCTACGACTTTAAAGATAATAACAATAAAGAACTGAACAGAATAACAGAAAAGAACTTCATTAATGTCATTTATAAAATGAGGGTGTTACAGCGGAAGACTGCAAGAGACGATGGAATTCTGTACGGGAGAAATTTATCCGAGAACGAAAGGGCAGGCCAAGTGGCAGCGGAAGCAGCAGACGGTGGGAACTCTTCTACACAATGATGTGGCTAGAGAGTTACATAACGACAAGACGGTAAATGTAAAACGATTGATGGCAATTGTAATGCAGTATATAAAATTATTTAGCACTAAAAGCAACTACGACTCGGCTGACAGCCAGGAAGGTGAGATGACAGTCAATATAAATGGCGATGACCTGCCTATCGAAGAAGAAGAAGCAGCCAACTGCTCAACTCCAATACCTGGAGCTTCAACATCAACATCCCCCCTGTTTCCAATTGCGTCAACATCAGGTCAGGTCAGGTCAGGTAACGTACGTTGACCAGCAACCAACACAAAATTTGCTTGGTTTTCGTCCCTTGAGCCATCGGCGCAACGAAGCGAAAAATCTCGCTCTCGACACGGGAATAACAGAGAACGCATTTCCGTCCTACCCAGCTAATTCTGCATTTAACTTGGGTTTTCTAGCAGCCATTTCAAATGTGCTTGCTACAACGACAACGTTCAAGATGAACGATGTGGTCTTCGGATCACTATCTGAAATCGGAGCGCAGTCACAGATTGTTATTGAAAGACCAATAGTAACAGTCCCAGCGGCACGAGCCGTCCGCGGCGAAATCCGCCCCACTTGCTTGATAAAAGAAAATGAAAGTATTTTCGGATCAGGCATCTTCTTCGCTTCACAATTGATGAAAGTCGAAGTAGACAACAACGCTTCATGGAAGTTATTTAATAACATTCCAGCGGCATGGGTTGCTAATCGCGATGCAAGACGCAACCTACCTGATGCATACCAATCGGAAACATTCCAATCGGTAAGCCAGCAGGCATCAGGCTTTAGAACCAATATCATCAAAAGCATGGTTCTAACAAAACGTTAAAACAAAAACGTTTCTTAAGTTTTAACAAAATCCTATCAAGGTCCCAGTTTTAAAACTTAACAAAATCAAAATCCTAATTTATTAGGTCCCAGATTTCAAAAAACATCAAAAGGTGGGGGGCAAAGGGCTGTGATGCGTCATACATGAGTCCCAGTTCATGGTGTTCTGGACTCTCTAGCCTCTCACAGTCAATACCTATCCTCACCTTCACGTGGTGTTCCCTGTTAACTTGGGTTGCGGTCCGAGATCGGGTAACCAACCCCGGTGGAGGGCGGGCCCAAGGAACTAACGAGGAAGGTAGAACTGGCTATGGAACTGGATATTGACACTGGATACGACTCGGATGGCTCGCGAAACTTTTGATGACAACCTGGCTACGGAACGGTACATGAGAACCCAGGTGGGCAAGGGGACCACCTGGTGTAGAAATCCCCCTCCCGGTGATACAGGCGTGAATTGGGTAGTGTCTCGATAGGGCTCTGCCACCGGGAGTATCATTGTTACTCCCCATGGGAGTATAGAAAAGCCTCGGAAAAAGGGGTAGCAGACGGGGGAGCGACGTCTGCTACCGACCGGTTGCTCCAGGAAATCGACCCATGCCAAACAACTTATGACTACGAGAGATACGGAACGGACGACCCCTCGGTGTTCCAAAGGAAAAAAAGCTTAGCCAGGACTCCGACTAAAATGGACGAAAAGACGGAGACTTATGTGCATGTAGATACACTGGTTAATATTAGCCCGGAACCCGTGGTCATCTCCAGCCAAAGTGAGTACGAATCGGAAGAATCTCCGCAGTTCGAGAAAATGTCTCGGACTGCAGAGTTCAAAAAAAGAAAGAGAACGTCTCCCGAGACTGCTGAAGGGAAGAAGAAAAAGCAGATAAGCAGTCTTGAACATATTAGACGCTTAGTGGACGACCTCTGGGACGTCCGCAGAAGCCCTAGAGACTTAAAAGTAGCACTACAGCAACTGAAAGCCGCAGTGAACGCTGCGGCACGCAGACGGAGACCAGTGCAATTGCATCCGTCGAAGTCCAAACTGAAAACGAAGACACGATTAAAGAGATGAGAAACGCCACCACTCAGACATCCAAGAACAACGAAACGGTATATATGACGCCAAGCCTAATGGCCAGCATCAAATCTGAGGAGGACCTCTTGCGGGTGATAAATAAAGATTGGGTGCCCGACTCCTTTCGAAAAACCGAGATCGTGGTTGGTAACCCCCTGAACGGAGACAACAACACACTAATATAAACTGGAGAAAGACATGGACAAAGGCTTGCCCAAGATGGCCATGGAGAGATTCCCAGACCTCACGCGAGAATCGTGGAGGGATGGGAATATAAGTACCATCTCCGTCACCACCAGCTATATGGGGGAGGAAGGGAAGCCGGTGAAAAAGGAGCGTCGCATCTTTAGATGCGACACGGTCGAGGATGACATAAAGCGCTTCAACGCCGTAAAAAAGACATGTAACATATACCAGACGGGGATGAAGACAATCTCTATCCCAAAGCCAGATGGGGCCGAGCTGGCCAAATTCAGACGACTCGTGGAATGCGCCGTGGCCACGAGCACCGTAAGTAAGGTTTCGATATACATCCCGCGTCCTGAAAAGATAAGAAAAGAGACTGAGGGGCAAAAGAGCCAAAAAAGACAACTGACCACAGACACAATTGTGGTCAGAAGTCGTGAGAATAAAAGCTACGCAGACCTTGTTAGACAAGTAAAGATACAAATGTCTAACAACGCAGAAAGGGATTGTATAAGGGGGGTGCAAAAGACCAAGTCTGGCGCCCTCCTTATAAAAGTGGAGAAAGGGCAAATGGATGTTGCCAAGCAATTGGTAAATAAAATCAAAGATGCCAGTGTACGGATAAACCAGAGGGATCGTGCAATTTTACATGTCAAAGACATAGACCCGCTGATCTCTAAAGAAGAAATAATGTCGGCCCTCGTAGAAGTGGGGGCAATGCCCGAGGAACTAAGCATTACATCGATGCGACCTAGCTACGGTGACAACCAGGTTGCCACCGTGGCTATGAGCAGGAAGACTGCGGAGGAGATCCTAAAAAAAGGAAGGGTGAGAGTGGGACTCTCCCTCTGCCGTGTCAGGGAGAGGGTAGATGTCATCAAATGTTTTAAATGTTGGAACTACGGCCACATCGCGGCCAAATGCAAAGAAGATGTGGATAGATCCAACTTATGTCGCAGATGTGGTGGCGATGACCACAACCACGCGAATTGCACTGCTCTTCCCAGGTGTCCCCTCTGCCGGAAAGATGGACATTCGGCGGGCTCTGGACTTTGTCCGAAGTTTAGAGCCGCAGTCGATGAAGAACAAAGGAAGAGAAAATAGCCGAATGAAGTAGAAGACATGTGCCACCATCGATGGTATGTGGAAAACGGTTCCGGTGGTGGTACAGAAGAAGGAGGGGTTTTAGTGGGTATGGGGACTCCTTGAGAGTCCTCGAGTCCCACACTCCCCCGGGCGGGAAGAACCATACCCGGGGGGTGCGTAATAGCATTTCCCCTCCACCGAAAAAAAGGTCGGGGGGGGGGCAAAGGGCTGTGATCCGTCAGACATGAGTCCCAGTTCATGGTGTTCTGGACTCTCTGAGCCTCTCACTGTCAATACCTATCCTCACCTTCACGTGGTGACACCTGGTTAACTTGGGTTTTAGTCCGAGATCGGGTAACCAACCCCGGTGGAGGACGGGCTCAAGAAACTGACGACGAAGGTAGAGTTGGCAGTGGACATGGTTATTTGAGTTTTTGGTATATCATTTCGTTGGGAAAATGCTCTGATGGTAACGAACTGGCTATGACACGGATTTTGAGAACCCGACTGGGCAAGGGACCAGTCGGCGTATAAATCCCCCTCTCAGCAGCACAGCCATGAATTAAGTAGTGGCTCGGTGGAGCTCTGCTGTCGGGAGTATGTCGTTACACTCCACGGGCTGGCGGTAGCCCTAAAACGCGAACCAAATGAACATTCAAGATATTAAAGCCTCGAAAAAATGGGCGTCGGATGGTGGAACGACATCCGACGTCGACCGTTCGCTCCATGAGGACAACCCGGCAAGCACAACGGACACGAGCACAGGATCAGAAGATATCTCTAAGTTAGGGGACGAAGCGAAACTAATTCCAATCGTTAAAAGGGAGAAGTTGCTGAGGACACCCCCAAGACCCAGGAGTAGTACTCTACCTGGAAGGCTGCCAACAGTGGACCTCATAGACCTGGAGGTGCCTGGCGACCAAACAGTAGAAGTATCCTCGGAGGACGAAGAAAAGAATTCAAGAAAAGGTATGCAGACAAAAAGGAGAAGAGTCTCACCCGAATTGGGGAATAAAAACAAGAAATCCAATAATTATACGGACCTGGACAAGATTAAAATCTTTGTTCGGCAAATAGCGTGAATCGCCATGCGCAGCCCGAATATCAGTAAGGAGCTGCACCAAAAAATCTTGGAGCTGAGGGCCTTCATTGATACTGTCAAAACTGAAGGTCGGGAACAGGAAGGGAAACAGATGCCCATAAAAATAAAGACTGGAATACCAAATGATTGCGGAACACAAACTATATCAACAGTACAACTGGCAGATGTAGCCACGCAAACAGACCTGCCTTTCAACAGCGAACTGGTACTGGGTAGAGAGGCAATCGATAATCTACAAGATCCACAAGAGATTGGGAAGTTAATCGACACAAACTGGACGAAAGATTCTTACAGACGAACAAAGATTGCTCAGGGTAACCCTCTCACAGCTAGAGGCATGGATAACAATCTACTGATATGCGTTCCGGAGAAGCCAGCATCGATGGATAGGAACATATATAAAATGTTCTGTGATAGATTCCCGGAACTGCTAACGGGGGAGTGGCAAGAGGGAAATATAGACGAAATTTCGGTGACGACCACCTATAAAACCCAAAAATGTGTATAAAATCGATTTTGGTACTGATGACATGAAACTTCTGGAGTGCATCCGCAAAGTATGATGAAAAGCACATTAGCATCCTTAAACCGGAGGGGATAGAAATTGATAGATTCAGAAGAATCGTAGAGGTGTCTTTGACCAAAAAGAATATTATTGCCTATATTCATATACCGGAGGTCAAAATAAGACAGCAAGTTGCTCCTCCCAGAGGTACCAGAATAAATAAAAAGAAAGAGGGAACAATGGATACCATTCTTATCATGTGCAAAGAAAATAAGTCGTATGCAGATCTATTAAAAGACATGAAAAGACAGCTAGCCTCGGATGATGAGAGAGATGCCATCCGGGGAGTACAAAAAACCAAAAACGGATCGGGAACGTATAAATATTGTAAAGTGCTATAGGTGTTGGCAATTCGGAATGCAATGGTCCTGACAGGTCCTTGCGATGCAGGAGGTGTGGTCAAGTAGAAAGCAGCTCACACACCTTCAAAACATGCGAAAATGAACAAGCATGCTTGTTATGTGACGTAAAGGGATATTCGTCAGGAAGCGGTACATGCAAGTACCTACGTGCCGCCCTGAAGGAAGCCCAGCCACGTGTGAGACAAGTAAAGTAAACACTTATTATAGGACCCTATATATCCAAATTTCATACATATATATCTGTGTTGTACATAACTGCGATTTTTTATTCGCCTATACACAAATATTTTGCTGTGGCAATATATATTAGGAGAGTCTGTAGCATTTTGTGCAATTCCTTCTGTGATAGTTTTAGAGCTGTGATATTTATTGCAGACATAGAGTCCCATTTATATTTTATTTATTTATTTATTTATTTATTTATTTATTTATTTGTTTACTTATTTACTTATATATTTATTTATTCATTTATGCATTTATTTACTCATCTAATTGTGGGTGTGTTTATGTTTATATTTATATACAAATTGCCGATAATCTGCGCTGCGGACGCTCAAATAAAGCGCAAATGCCCTGGAAAGGTGGGAAAGACCAACCAAATAAATTAAGCAAATGAAAATAGTTCAAATCAATCAAGGAAGAAGGAGCGCAGCATACTATCTGTCGTATGCCACAGCACTTGAGAAAAACATCGATTTTATATGTGTTAGTGAACCTAACAAAAAAGTGCTGACAAACAAGAAAAACATATATGCGAATAAAAACTGTAGCGTTGCGATTATTAACGTAAGCAACAGATACAAGATTTTCGAATATGAATGGGATAATCCTTACGTATGGAGACGTACTGATCATTGTTGCATATATAGTGTGTACGTTAGCCCAAATTGCACCCTTGACTCCTTCAAAAATGAAATAAATAAACTCCAAACGAGTGTCAGAACTGCAACCCAGAAACTCATCATCACGGGGGACTTCAATGCAAAAAATGCTTTATGGGGAGGTGATACCACGGACAACCGAGGACGGGAGTTAGAGGAATCCTTTGCATCGCTAGAACTCTTTCTGCTGAATGATGGTGTAAAACCAACCCTTGTCCGGCATAATGGGTCTTCTTTCATAGACATATCATTCGTATCGACAAAAGAGTAAGCGACCATCGTTTAATATATTTTGAAATTGAGGATGACAGCTCGAGTTGTGAAAGTCGAATGATGGGACCCAGGAGAGCCAACTGGGAGAAACTTAGAGAAATGACAACAGAGGCGTTGGATGGTTTCGAGTATGATGATATCCAGGGCGTGATGCGCAAAATTAAAGATAAATACAACACGTGCTTATCTGAACGGCGAGCACAGAAACGACAGCCATACTGGTCGACAAACGAAATTGAAGCCTTGAGAAAGGAGACTAAAAGGAAGAGAAGGCTGTACTAGCGTGCTAGATCCGAGGAATCTTGGGCTGAGTACTCGGACTGCAAAAAGGCACTTCGGCACTTCATTTCCATCGAAAAGAAGAAGAAATGGAATGAATTGTTGAACGCTCTCGATGAAGACATTTTTGGGGATGGACACAGGATAGTGGTTGGCAATATGAAATGTGGCTATCCTAAGATCGATTTACAACTCGATAAGAATATTGAAATTTTCCACGACCTATTCATGGAGAAATCCATGGAAAATAATATACTTGTTCCGCAGCCGACTGCGCAGATTGATCGCTTGGTAAACGAAGAGGAGCTAGAAATAGCATTCAAAAGAATAAAAAGTGGAAAGGCTCCTGGTCCTGACCGTCTGCCACCAGAGGCCGTTAAGATTTTTATTGGACAAAATCTGCTATTCTTTAAAAATATGTTTAGTGAATTGTTGAAAATAAATGATTTTCCAGACGCTTGGAAGGTGGCTAAGCCTGTTCTCATACAAAAGCCCAGAAAGAATGAAGAAGACGACGCGAAGTACCGCCCCGTCTGTCTGATAGACGTGATGGGGAAGGTGTACGAAAACGTCATTAACAATCGTCTGTTGCTCGAAATCGAGGAGAAGAGCGGTGGATTTAATGCCGCACAGTTTGGATTTAGGCGGGGCCGGTCCACAATTGATGCGATTAATTGCGTTCTGCAAGCAATTCGCGGAACTCAAAAACAGGCCAACCGGTGTGCCATTATTTAAGTGGATGTGAAAAACGCATTCAATACGGCCTCGTGGCCAAAGATTGTTGGAAAGTTGTTAAATTACGATGTATCGGACTACCTGGTCAATATCGTCAGAAGTTATTTCAAGAAACGATTTATTTTGTTAGACAGGGGAAATCGTATGGAGATCGGGGGGGAGGGCGTGTGTTCCGCAGGGTTCGGTGTTGGGCCCAACCCTGTGGAACGTTCTATATGACGAAATTTGTTCTCTTCCCCTTAAATCTGATGATTACTTCGAGCCCAATGCAAAAGTGTTTGGTGGAAGAATGGTTCTGAAAAAGAAAGCAGTGCCAACAATGTCAGTTCCTAACCCACCGCCCACAGTAGTTGATGAATTGAGTAACCCTTCATCTGTGGAAGATATTCGATCATTGGCTACTGCAGCCAAAATGGCAACAACAAGACCTGTTAAAGAGATACAAACAGAACAAGTATGTCATAATGAAGAACAAGAAAGTAAGAGTTATTACAAAAATTGGTGTCCATTTTGTGTAAATTGTATTTGTTAACTTTCAGGTGCTAATAGTGGAGAAATGACTCCTAAAAAGCGAAAAACTACAGAGCCACGATTTATTTCAGAAATCACAACCGCTGATATGGCAACCCCAAAAAGAGCTCGACGAGTTTTGTCATTAGTGCGACAAGTTGACGCCGAAAAGTCGAAGAAAATAAAAAAAAATTACAGGATAAAAATAGATACCTTTTGAAACGCGTTGCTTCTCTGAAAGATTTGATGAAACATTTGCGGAACCGAGGATTAATTACTGAAGAAGCAGAAAATACTATAATGGTATATTTCTGCAAATCCAAACCCAAATCTGTGTTAGTAAGTGCTTTGAATTTGAATGTGACAAATGTATGCTGGATTTTGGCATTATTGTAGTAAATTCCATTACATATTCGTAATTTATTAACAACAGCAAAAAAGATTAATACGGATTGGGTTGGACTACTAATTTCCCTGAACTGATTACATTACCGTATGCTTTTATATAATTTCTTTTACAGGAAATGTTACCTACTAGCATGAGGGAAATTGTGTCAAGAAAAATCAAGAAAAAGGGAAAGTATTCGCCAGAAATACGGAGTTTCGCCCTGACCTTACATTTTTATTCTACAAAAGCGTACAATTATGTACGAAAGCATTGGGAGAAACTATTGCCACATCCATCGACTGTGCGACAATGGTACAGAGTTGTCGATGGTTCCCCAGGCTTCACGAAAGAAGCATTTGATGCTATGACCATTCGTGCTGCTTCTAAAAAGATTATCGTCAATTTGGTTATTGATGAGATGGCTATTAAGGAAGCAAAAGTTTACCAAGATGACGAATTTCATGGTGGTGTTGATTGTGGAACTGTCGACCATGACAATATGCCAATGGCGACTAATGCTCTGGTTTTTATGGCGGTGTCATTAAATGAATGATGGAAAATTCCAATTGGGTATTTCTTAAATTGACGCAGGCATTTAGGTTATTACAGGAGATTAATGTTAAAGTATATTCTATAACTTTTGATGGAGCACCAACGAATTTAAGCATGTGCACAAATTTAGGGGCAAATTTCGATTATGGTCCCAACTTTAAGCCATATTTTCAAAATCCGGCGACAAATTATCAAGTTAATTCGAAACACCCTGGGAGATAAAAAAATACTTAAAACGTCTAGTGGTGATATTATAAATTGGGAGTAAATAGTAAAATTGCACGAATTGCAAAAACATGACGGGTTGCGATTAGCTAACAAATTAACTGAAAAACATGTCAATTTTACAAACAACCGCATGAACGTTCGGTTAGCGATGCAAGTCTTCAGTGAGAGTGTCTATAAATCTTTAATTTTTTTAAGTGCAGTGCCTGATACACATTTACAAAAACAATTCTCTGCTTGCTTACCCACAGCTGATTTCTGTATAAATTTTAATAATATCGCAGATATGCTTAATTGCAAAAACAGATTCTCCAAAAGACAATTTGACACTCCATTATCAGAGAGCAACTACAAAACAATGAAAGAACATGCAGATAATTTTGTCTCCTACATTAGTAGTTTAAATGATATAAATGGCCAAGCTATCCTAAAATCCCCTCGGAAAACGGGATTTTTAGGCTTAATAATGTTGTTAAAAAATATGTTTCCACTTCTAGCACAATCAAAGGATGTCTTCGCTATTTGCACATTGTCCGAAAAAATTGTTAGACAAAACTCCCATCGTTTAACCGCCAAAAATATTAAAGCAATAATTGCTAATGAGATTCTTAGCAACTAGGAGTTCCTTTCGACACCACCATGATGAACAACCATATAAGGAGTATACGAAATAAAGCAAGCAGTTTTTACAACTCGGTCTCAGCCGTGAACTACGACATAATAGCAATAACCGAAACTTGGTTATCTGAGGAGATCTTAAATTCGGAATATTTTCCTCACACATATAATATTTATCGTAAAGATAGAAGCTTTGAAAGTTTGGGCGTGAGCAGGGGAGGAGGTGTTTTAGTTGCTATAAATAATAGACTGAGAGTTGTCAGGGTGGTAAATCTATCTGAGATTAATAACGATGTGCCTGCTGTTGATATAATTGGGATCCAGGTATCACTAATTAATGTAAAGATTAATATATTCGTCTTGTACATACCACCTGATATTTCCTATTCTGAGATTGAGCTTTTTTTCGAGTTGTTGAGTAGTATGACACTATACAGCGAGAGAGTTATATTTATGGGAGATTTTAATATCCCCTCATATAACACCCTTGACAGGTTTGATAATTTTTCGCGAGCATTGAATAACTTTGCATCTTTTCAGAATTTACTTCAGCATAACAATATCTTAAACTCTAGCGGACGAATACTCGACCTGATATTTTCTAATTTTTCCTGTTCTGTGCTCGGTGGTGATCCGCTTGTTGATGAGGATCTACATCATCCTGCATTACTGGTTGAGATCTGCATAGTTAATGCGCCCGCTGCTCGGTTTCCGCTCAAATCGAGTAATGAGAGTTTCAACTTTAAAAAGGCTAATTATCCAGCACTGTACCGCCTGCTTGAGGGGAAGGATTGGTCGGGGTTGGAGTCTGTGGATGATGTGGATGAGGCATGTTCGGTGTTTTACGATGGCATCAATAATATTTTCAATAAAACTGTGCCTAGAATTGGAGTTAGGGGATTGGGTGGTCGCTATCCACCTTGGTTTACCGATGACATTATTCGCTCGTTGAGGTGCAAACTTGCTCTATTTAATAAATACAAAAAATCCAGAACAACATGTGATCATAATTTGTTTAAGACGCAGCGAACTTTGTGTAAGAGTCTGATTGCTGAGGCATTTAAAAGGCATATTTCGAAAATCGAAAATTCCATAATCGATGAACCCAAAAATTTTTGGACTTTCATACAATCTAAAAAGAGTCAACCACGTATACCCTCAACAATGTTTATCGATGATAAAGAACTATCTTCTCCTCAGGCAATTGTGGAGGGGTTCGCTGAACATTTCAAAAGTGTTTATGCCACATCGGGACCAAACTACAATGCTTTGTCCACGGACTCGTATCACTCTGACCACTCAACGAATGTCTTCGTCAATTCTATAACTGAGGACGAGATTTTTAGGGCTCTCAGACGATCAAAAAACAGGTTCACCACTGGACCTGATGGAGTGCCTTCTTTCATCTTGAGGGATTGTGCGTCCATATTTGTCAGACCTCTGTTTCATATATTTAAACTCATCCTGCAGCATTCTCAATTTCCTGCACTTTGGAAAAGATCCTGCATAGTCCCGGTGCATAAAAAGGGCGACATCACAAATGTTAGGAATTACAGGCCGATATCGTTGTTGAGCAATTTCAGCAAGATTTTTGAGTCTATATTGTACTCTCACATTTATAACTCCGTGAAACACTTAATAACACCATTTCAGCACGGTTTTATGGAGCGCAGATCGACCATAACCAATCTATCTTGCTTTAAGCAGTATGTCTCTGGAGTACTTGATCGTCGAGGGCAGGTGGACGTGCTGTACACCGATTTTTGTAAGGCATTTGGTAGGATGGACATTTGCATACTTGTTGATAAACTGGGTGAGTTGGGTTTTCATCAGTCTTTGACCGGTTTGTTACTGTCTTACCTGACACGGCGCCAAAATTTTGTGAAGTATCGTAATTTTAGGTCCAGTGCTTTCTGCTCGACTTCCGGTGTGCCCCAGGGGTCTAATCTCGGTCCACTGTTGTTCCTTCTATTTATAAACGATATAGTTAATACAATCAATACTGAAAAGTTATTGTTTGCGGATGATTTTAAAATCTATCACGAAATTTGTTCACTCTCTGACTGTAGCATTTTACAGGCAAATATTGATGCTCTGCAGCGTTGGTGTACTAAAAATAGGCTATCTCTAAACCTTGATAAATGCTTTATTGTGACTTATTCTAGAAAAAATAGTCCTCTAATACATTCTTATTGTGTTGAGTTTGTTGAATTAAAGAGATCTGACACAGTAAGGGACCTGGGCATTGTATTTGACAACAAGCTCAATTTCACCAGACATATTGATGACATTCTGAGTAAAGCGTATTGTACATATGGTTTTATCTATAGAAATTGTAGAGAATTTGCTAACCCTGATGCTTTAAGGATTTTGTACTACACCCTAATGAGAACTAGGCTGGAATATGGATCTGTAATTTGGTATCCTACATGCGATATACACATTCAAAATTTGGAGAAGCTGCAGAGAAAATTTATGAAATTTCTAAGCTACACAATCGACGGTGAATATCCGCCCCGTGGCTGCAATCACGACGCGCTGTTGGCAAGGTTTAACGTCAAATCTCTGCAGACTCGTCGTAAGATGGCGAATATCAAATTCCTTTATAACCTACTAAACGGCAAAGCTGATTGTTCCTGGTTGCTGTCGGAAATCAACTTTTTGGTACCACGTATTTGTTCCAGGCAGCGGGAGACATTCTATGTAGCACACAGCAGAACAAACGTGCTCTATACCTCACCAATTTCGTTGATATGCAATGAATTCAATAAAATTTCGAACATGTGCGACATTTTCGCCGACAGCTTAAAATACATAATGGATTCGATCGTTGAGTAGATTCAAAACATCGGGCAGAAGACTTGTACATTTTTTCTTTAATTTCTTAGTTAGTTATATCATTAGCTTTCTAATCGTTTGTGTCTTTGATTATTCAAATGTTTAAATGTTTCATTCTCTAATTAGCTAATTCTTCAACTATTAACTAAATATTATACTAACAATTATTTGTTTTAAATCTTAAATATTGCATTAATAGTATGTATGTCAAAGTTCTCATCTATCATGTACATTTCCTGTAATTGGGGACACCCGTTGGAAATAAAGATTATTATTATTATTATTATATAATGTCGCAAGACATCCTGGACAATCATAGAGTACAACTGTGTAAATTAATAATGAATCTCTATTTAGATGTCCGTTTTTTTCATGAAGCCAGGAAAATGTGTGCGAAAGATGAATATATTCGGCAGAAATATAATAAGTTAGTTTTATTTAAGGGCCAATAAGAGCAGTGTTTTTTTGTAAATTAAATTGTTTCTATTATTTTCGTAACTGATTTATTGGTTTTAATTTTTGCATTTACTTGTGCGGAAAATTCGAAATTTAATGAGGACTACAGCTGATTCGCACTATTCACCAGAACAGCGCAAGCGCAGTGCTTCTGTCTTGCAGTACGGTACAGCACTACTGTCTTTTCTCACCCTTCTACAGTGAACTCTCGATACATTCGTTTTTAAAGCCATGCGCAATATATAAGTACAACATATATGCCAACGGTGGGCAAATGCGGCTCTCGGAGCCGCATGCGGCTCTTCGTTGGGCTAAGTGCGGCTCTTCGTTGGGCTAAGTGCGGCTCTTCGTTGGGCTAAGTGCGGCTCTCATTGAAAATTTAAATCCGTTTTTGTTTCTTATTATTGCAAACATTTTTTTACTGAATTCTGTGAAATTCATCATAAATATCTTGTTACAGAATTTATGTTGTGTTGATTTACTGATGTTTTGCAATTTTTATGTTGCTTGTAAATAAATCCGCACCATCAGCGGATTTGAGCACCCGTATGCAGGCGTGCATAGCATATTTATAGTATATGTAATTTTGCCTAATTCAGTAATCGTTGTCTTATTAGCAATATAAGTGTATACTTATAGTCAATTTTTTAACCTGGACGTGCGATGTGCGGGAGCAGGGAGTCTGTAGGTTGTGGCATTATGCGACCAACGATAACTGTATAGGTGGGGCGTGAGAGCGAGACAATAGTCGTAAATCTTATGCCATAGGCGTCCCGCTAGTGGCAAAAACAAAATACAGTTTATCAATAATGTGCATTTATTCTACGCCACTGCAGGTCTCGATAAACCTGACGCCGCCTTATAGACAGTTGACCTTCCGTGATAGGTGAGCGCCAACATATTTTTATAAACATTTGTATACAGACTTTGTAAACAGACACACCACTATTTGTTGATTACGGCGTGAACGATCTCTAGTGCTTTATTAAGAAATCTATAGGTAAGTGGACTGTTTTACTTTTTTAAAGTTGCCCATGGAGTGTAATTTATTCGTAAATTTAACTGTTTGTTTCAATTTTTTTAATTTCGGACTTTGGAATTAAATTTATTAGATTTTTTTCTTACCATGACTTCAGCAAAAAACTAAAATACGAAGAAAAAAATAGAGTCTTTCAGAAAGATTGGATAGAAAATTTTGCTTTTATTGAGAAAATCATTGTGTCTTATTTGCAAAACTACAATTGCAAACTACAAAGTAAATAATTTACGTCGACATTACCAAGTAAATCATCCCGACTTTTCAACTCAATATCCACCTAATTCAAAACTGCGAACAGAAAAACTTAATTCCTTGCAGTCGAGCCTTCATAAGCAACATTTAGTCGCGAAGATGACAGAGCAAATGAAGCTAGTTTACAAATAGCTTGGAATATTGCTCGTGCCAAACGTCCATATGCGGAAGGAGAATTTATTAAAAGAAATATAGAAGAAGTAGTTAAAGTTTTGGTTCCAAATAATACAAAACTGCATAAATTGATCGCACAGATTCCTATCTCACGTCGTACAACTGAGCGTCGTATTGGTGTAATTAATAAAAATGTTGAAAATAGATTGCTTTATGATTTAAAAAACTGTACAGCATTTAGCTTAGCTCTCGACGAGTCTACAGACATTCAGGATATTCCACAATTGGCCGTTTTTGTTCGCTATGTATCTGCAGACGTAAATATCAATGAAGAAATGTTAGATTTAGTAGCGTTTAACGAAACAACTCGCGGTATCGATTTTTAAAATGCGCTTGATGAAGTAATGAACAAGTTTGAATTGCGTCGTGAATAACTTGTAAGTGTTGCGACTGATGGAGCGCCTCCAATGATAGGCAAAAACCAAGGTCTCATTGGTCTGTTAAAGAACGACTCTAAAATTCCACGTTTTTTACCTCTTCACTGCATAATTCACCGCGAGCATTTTATAGCAAAGTACTTTAAATTCGAAAATGTGTGGAAGATTGTTTTGCAGATTGTGCATTTAATTAGAACAAATGCCAAAAATCATCGTCAATTTACAAACTTTTTGGAGGAGCTGCGAATGAATGACGAAACAAGTGAATTGCCTAGTTATTTAACACTATGGTGTGTCGTAAGGTGGCTGTCAACTTACAATGATTTGAGCCGTTTTGTGGAACTTCTAAATTCAATCATAATATTCACAAAGCAAAAAGGAAAAGAATAGTTAGAACTAGAAAATGAATCTTGGCTTTCTGACTTGATGTTCCTTACCGACGTGGTAGAACATTTACAAACTTTTAATTTGGCTTTACAAATAAAGGAAAAAAATATTATTGATTTGTCACAAACTGTATTTAGTTTTGACTGTAAACTTCGGCTTTTTGCGCACGATCTTACGAATAAGATATTTAATCATTTTCCACGAGTAAAAGCAAATATAATTAATATCAAAGAAGAAAAATTAGATGAGTACAAAGAAAAACTGAAAGAATTGCAAATAGATTTCAAACATAGGTTTGAAGATTTCAAAAGCTTGAAATGAGCATTTGCATACTTTGTAAACCCATTTATTTCTGATGTTATTGAAGATCGTTTTTCAATTTCTAAAATAATTCTTGTTGAATAAAATAATTCTTGTTGAAAAGGCGACTGGAGAAGTGGAGTTATTAGAGATGAAAGAAGATCAAGCGTTGCAAATGCAGCACAAATGTACTTCTATAACTGAATTTTGGAAACTTGTGCCAGAATCAAAATATCCACACTTAAAAAAAAGCTGCTTGCCGTCTTATTTCAATTTTTGGTACAACATATTGCTGTGAATCTTTATACTCTACAATGAAGTTTGTGAAGTCAAAATATCGTTCACAGTTAACCAATCAGCATCTCACGGAATTGTTGCGAACGACTTTAACTAATTTTACGCCAAAATTCAAAGATTTGATCAACGTGGTTCGTTGAACATTCGACTTTCAATTAATACTTAATTTTCATTATTAAAATTTTGTAATTTTTTGTTGTTATTTAGAGTAACTTAAGGCTTAAGACTTATATTATATATATTATATACATATATATATATATATGTAACCATATAATTTGAAATTAAGTTTGAATTCTGTATTTAAGTATTACTATGTAACTATTGTGTGGCTCTTTATAACATATGAAAAACCAGACTGTGGCTCTCATTGTTCTAATACGTGCCCACCCCTGATATATGCTATAACCAGACTCCTCCCCTCAAGGTTAATGTTGCTTCACTTACTATTCAGGGGGCGCGTCTGTAGTTAGTACCAGGATTAGAGTCCTTTGGTCGCTGCAAGCGATAAATGTTGCTAAGTTTGATACACAGACGGCGCTTGCATCGTACCGTAGTTCGTATTTGTCAATGCTGGTGACGCTGCAAGCGGAAGAAGAAAAAATGCGCCGGAAATTTAAATTGGTTCTTTCAGAATGTTTTTAAATTTGTTTTAATGTCAAGAGTCGTTTACAGTTGTAAAATATAGAAAACTAATAATTTACGACAGACATAGGAAAAAATTTCCATTTTTAACAAAAATCATGTATCAGAAAAAAAAAAATTAACCATAGAACCAGTATGCGGAACGTATACCCTCTCTTCCCCGCAATAAAAATTTGTTACCAGTAAACGTTAAATATTGACCAAAATCACAAAACAAAAGAATATATACGTAAATATTATAGGCCTATAAGTGAAGATTATTAAATTAAATTAAATATATTGTATTATTAAAAATACAAATGATACAAATTATATTCTCCAATGCATTGATCCCTTAAAAATCTACCTACTTTGGGACAGGCAGGGTTCGGAAAAGAACATGTGAAAAATATTTACTACATAAACTACGTCTACGCGTAGTTTTCGATGTAGTAAATGTAGTTTACGTAGATTATGTAGTAAATACTGTCTAATATCAAATTTCTAATATATAATTGAACACAGAGCCTGCTTTAGCAGCTCTGAAGCCCGAGACAACATTTCGCTTGGGCTCTAAACAAAATGTAAACAACCATTAACTGCCTTATCTGTTAAATATTTATGTATAAAGTGTTTTTTTTCAATACTTGCTGTTAAAGGCCTACTTTATCGACTAAAAACTTGATGGTAAAGTAGCACTGTACCCATCTCAATGCTAAAGTGTTTATTAGATTGTGTTGCCATCCTTGGTATTGATATAGAAAATCAAACAAATATGTATGTTCTGTCCAAGGAAAAATTTTATTATTATATTTTCGGGCTACCGGTTTCGACAATCGTCATCATCAGGCCCTATTGACCGTCTTAAGGGGCACACAATTTTCCGTAGTGCCCCAAAAACCAAAAAAATATTTTCTAAAAATTTTTTTAAAACTTAAAATATAAAAGCTTCGTAACAATGTTAAATATTAGTATAATTAGTTTTAGTTAATTAATAGTTATGTAAACAAATTAGTGATTAGGTATAACCACGTGGTTTAGTTTAAGTAATATAATAACTGTTTATGGTAGTAATCTTAATAATTTTAATAATTAACGTAAAGGAAATTTTTAAAACATTACACATGACGAGGGAACCATGTAACTGTGGTATAAAATATTGAGTAAGAACGATAAAATACCTGTTATACACAACTAATGATAGTCACTTTGTAGCCATAGGGCCTGATGCTGACGATTGTCGAACCGGTAGCCCAAAAATATAATAATAAAATTTTTCCTTGGACAGAACATACATATTTGTTTGATTTTCTATATCAATACCAAGGATGGCAACACAATCTAATAAAAAAAAAGAATCATCGAAATGTCCAGCCATCTAGATAACCCATTAATTTTTATAATCACTTTTTATAAATCAAACGTTTCTGCGAAAATTACGATAGTAACAATAACTGATCGGATTACTTTCGTAGAGAAATGCTGCATAATTTGTGGACAGCAACGAAGTGAAAAGATATGGTTGCATTATTTTCCAAGTAACATTGAAAAGTAAATATGTTTCTGTTTTAAGAATTCACGATAAATGAAGAATGAACTGCATTGTTCTTGATGTAAAATCCGTCGAAAAATTGAAAAATGCATTACAAATCTCTTTTAATTAATACCATTCATTTAACTACATTTCAATTTAATACATTCAGTTTGACATTATTTAAATAAATACAAATTTTCAGGCGTCAAACATGGATTCGAATTCTGGGAACAAGAAATCAACACGCGAAATTTTGCAAAAACAAGTTAATTTGCACCAAGCATTTCGATGCGAGCTCGTATTCCTATCACGGAAGTGGGATTTTAAATCGTAACGCCGTTCCACAGGTAAAACAAATAAATACTTCTGAAGTCGGCAGTGTTTGTCCTGTCCCATCCATCTCCAATTTTAAAACTATCCTTCCTCGTCCATCTTCTCTCTTTTCGAGTTCTTCTGTTTTTCAGCGTGCGAACAGCGATTTCAAAACGCAACGCTTACATCGCACACTGAAAAACAAAACAATATACATAAGAGAACTGAAAAGTAAGGCTAAAAGATACACAAATAAAATTTCTGATTTATCAGAAGATAAAGGCATTTGTAAGAACATCTTTCAAAATATGTCGCCATTAACTAACTAAAAATTTCTCTATGTCACAATTAAGGGTCGCTAAACGGCTACCAAAAGGGAGATGGACTCTTCATGAAAAACTAACCGCCTTATCCCTTTTAAAAAGAAGCCCTAGATCCTATGAACTACTTCGAAGATTCCTGTCTCTTCCTTCACCTACTACTCTTAACCGTCTCCTTAGCAAAGTTCCATTTCATTCTGGGATAAATGAGCGTCTATTCCAACACCTTGGTAGATGCCTCGCTAGATACATTGAAAGAAGAAGAACGGATATGCTCTCTTGTCTTTGACGAAATGTCGATAAGGGAGCATGTTCAGTATAATTTTTCTTTAGATGGTATCGACGGCATTGTTGACCTTGGAGGCCTGGGTAGGAAAGGCAAAATTGTCAATCATGCTCTTGTCTTCATGCTCCAGGGTGTTATGGGGAAGTGGAAGCAACCAGTTGCTTACTACTTCACACAAGAAAATATTTGCTCGGAGGAACTGGAGTTCATTATTTAGGGGGCCATTGACTCACTGCAGCGTGTCGGTGCAAGTGTTTTTGCCACCATATGCAACATGGGTGCAGTTAACGTCAGTACCCTTCGAAAAATTGGCTCTACCGCTTCTCATCCCTTTTGTGTGTCGGATTGATGAGTTACTTATATAAATATATCAATACAAACAAGTGACATTTTATTTTAAACAATCTACTACTGATCGAAATGAAATCACATATGTGGAAATTTTTTGTTAATAGGTGTGCCTGGGGCCTTACGAACATCACTAACGGACAACTCATGTCACTTGAAGTTCTGGGACGAGGCCTACAAATATATTGAGAATTGATCATTTGTAGGAGCGAGTCGTCGACCCATTCGCAGGTAATTTTATAACACATTTTATAACACAATTTAATTCTTACTAATTGTCGATATTTTTTTAGGATGGCTGGCTTACAACCATAAACGCAATGAAAGGGGTCTGGCACACTGTCCGGCAAAAAGGGATCACTGAGCTACGGACGAGAGCGTTTAATCAAGACCCTTTGAGAATTTGTTTGGGGCTATTCGATCGGGATGTGGCAACAACGACAACCCCACAGTACAGCAATTTGGATCTTGTTTAAGAATCCAAATCATGAATTCCCTTCTTCGCGAGAAGTTGCATAGGACTAATTGCGAGGAAGATGATTTGGATATTTTGAGCAATTTGCAAAGTTTTTTTGATGTGGAGGAAGAGCGAAACACGACGAATGAGGATGTTGTGACTGGCATGAGTGATCCGGAAAATAACACCGAGATCATAACAGAAATCGCCAATGGTATGTCTATTGGCACAATTGAATCACTTTCCGTTGCTTATGTCAGTGGCAGCATTGCTCGCAAAATTCTCGCTAAGAGTAATTGCACCAAATGTAAAGACATTCTCTCCTCCGACGCTTCTCTTCCATGTAATCAGTATATTGCGTTGAAAGAGTTATCCGATGATCAGGCGAGACTATTTTATCCCTCAGATGAGTTAGTTACTACGGTAGGTCATGGAATGACTCTTATTGAACAAGTCTTACCAAATAGATTACAGGATACGGGGCTTCGGCGGAAGTAATGCAACCAATTTTGGAAAAGCATTTAAAATCTATAATATACCGGAGTCTTCTGTTGAACATTCAGACTTTTTAAATGATATTGATGATATTGAAATTGATGTAATTGAATTGCCAGATTTTAAACACATCAATGATGATAATAATGAAGTTATAATGACACAAGAAATTAGACTTCCTACACATTGTCGTTGTTTTTCTCATTCTCTTAATTTGGTATCTTCGAAAGATGTAAATAATGCTTTACAAAACAGTATTTACAAAAAAATCTACAATTCAACTATGGGCAAGCTCACTGCTTTGTGGAATATATCTCACCAATCTACAAAAGCTGCTGATAGTAATTATGTTATCTCAGGTTATAAACTGATAACGCCTTGTCCCACAAGATGGAATTCATTATAATCATTATATGAGTCTTCAACGAATTTTAGTTATACATGAAAATGATAAATTAGATGCCATTTGTGAAAGTACTGGAATACCTAAATTGAAAGTTATTGAGTTGGAATTTATTAAAGAATACCATGAAATCTATTGCTAAAGCAGTTGATCTACTACAAGGAGAACAAAATTGTTTCTTAGGATATCTAATTCCTATTATTATACAAATTAAAGAATCATTAAATAATTTAACTGTACTTACTCACTGTGAACCATTGAGAAAAGCTTTAATCGATAGTATAAACAAACGTTTTGATTATGTTACAAATTGGACCAATGAACAAAGTAAACCATATATTTTAGCAACTGTATCGCATCCAAAATTTAAACTAAAGTGGTTGAATAATGAAAATGATATTCAATCGATAAAAAATATATTCATTAATGAATGTAAAAAATACATTTCGAATCAAGAATCGAAGAAGCTGGATAGTTCTGATGAAGATGACTTTTCAAACTTTGCTAAATCTTTTCAACAAGATGTTAATGATACATTTAGTATCATATGATATAATTGCAACAGTATCAGATTTATCAAATATGGCTGAAGTTGAAGTTCTTCGTTTTCTCCAAGATAAATCTTCTTTAAACATCTTACAGCAGTTTCCTACAGTTCTTAATGTATTTTTAAGATACAATACAATTTTACCATCAAGTGCTCCTGTTGAACGTTTATTTAGTACTGGCGGGCAGATTTTAATGCTACGGCGGAATTGTTTATCTGATGAGATGTTTGAAATATTATTATTTTTAAAAAATAATTCTGAAATGAATTTGTAATTAAGCAAGGATAGATTAATAAATAAGTTTTCATAAAAAACGATATTGCTTTGCACATCAATGAAAAATATAAAATATGTAATTTAAAAAATATAAACAAATAGTTTTATAGTTCTTTATATAGAGGTCATTACTAAGGACTCACCAGTTATTCATTTTCTCTTACTTTTTATATAATAATAAATTATGTATGTAGATACTTTCACAAAGATACTTGTATCTGTATATAGATATTTATTTTTATATCTATATCTGTATCTAGATACACATTTTTTTGAAATATCTGCATCTGTATCTAGATATATTTTTAAAGTATCTATTCCAGCACTGGAATTCAGATACTCGTTTAAATTTGTAGAAAATTTTTTTACTGGCGTTTCGAAGTACTGGCTAGCTGGTCATACTTTTTCCCACGATTTTTATATTTTGTAAGTAAATTTGCATTTTTGCGCAGTAGAATGCGTACTACTTTCCCTCGCGTACAACTACTAACTTATCTAGTTAACAAAAAACGTCCGTTCTCACATTGGATATGGTATAGTCTGAATGTCCCCGAAAAAGCCACTAAAGCAGTGCTATTGGACATTATTGTCGAAACCACTCACGACAAAACGACAAGATACAATGTGGACGAATTGGCTAAGAAATATGGATATACGGTTCTACGTTTGCCTCCATATTATTGCGTACTAAATCCAATAGAACTTGTATGGAGTCAGCTGAAACATATGGTGCGGAAAGCCAATCGAACACCCAATTTAAGTGCCACGGTCGTGGAAAACATTCGAAAAAAAGTTTCAAAAATTGACTGTCATTTGTGGAGAAACTGTATAGAACATGTCAAAAAAATTGAAAACAGTTTCCTTTCTAACGAACCCTCGCCTGAAATAATAATAAATTTAAATGATGATAGCGAAAGTGATGAGGACTATTAATTAAAACTTTTTGATTTATTTCTTACGTACGAATTTACACATGTATATTTCCGATTTTGTGATGTTTATTTTTATTCATTTTATAGTTTATGTACATAAGTTTCAATTTTCTATCATAAATATTGGATATTTCCGTTTATTTTCTTGTAATAATTTTAAGCAAAAAAAACCCTTGTCGACATGTTTTGAAAATCTCTTTACCTTCTATTGTAAATCTTCCGACTAGAGATGTTGTAAATCTCTAAATCAACACCGTGACCACCCACAAGCCCTATTGTTATAATTTGGCACTGAATTTTATTATTTTATGGTGGACCACGATTAAGTGGCCCACCATAAGGGCGGATTGAAGGTCATTTGAGTAGAATTAGAACGCTCGAAATGCACCATTGACGTAGTTTAATTTTAATGCATGTATTTACATAAATTTAAATAAGTATCATTTCTAATGTCAGCCCATTCTGAAAACATTATACATACCATTTTTGGTTCGGATTGACAAAGGGCTTTTAAGATAGGGTGCAAAAATTATTATTTTCCGAAATACAGTGTAAACTCCATGTAACGTCACTCGATTTAACGACAAACTCCCTAAAGCGTCGAAATCACTCGTCTTTGGTTGGTTTTCCATAGAATGATACACTCCATATAGCATTACACCCACTCTCAATAACAACAACAAAAAGTTATAAAAATGAGTGAAAACCGCACAGCTGTGTACGTTCTTTTGTCGCTTTATTATCCTAGCCCATAATAAACTCGACTGTCGGCATCATGCAAACCAAACTTTCTAAGAAACTGGTTCTTTTGTTTACAAATTGGGATTGAACGTGTAGACTGTTGTTAACCGTGACTAATAAGTAGGAGTCATACGTTATCATATTCTTAGTTGCTCACAAACTTTCAAACTGTAAACATGGCTGGTAAAAGAAAATCACTGTGTATTGACGAAAAAGTTTTACTGATACGCGCAATAGAAACGGGAGAGAAGATAAGTGATGTTGACAGACGCTTTGTATTTAGCCGCTCTACCGTGTCCATAATGTGGAAAAATAAAGAAAAAATTCTCCAAGCAGAGAAGGAGGGAAAATCTTTCAAAAAATTAAAGAAGCCTAAAATACGAAGATTTGGATCAAGCTATACTATACTATCATGGTATCATTTTCGCTGAAAAATTTGGCTTAAATTCTTTCAAAGCATCAGAGGGATGGCTCGGAAAATTCAAGCAACGTCATAATATCAACTGTGGTAAAATAAGTGGAGAAGCGCGAAGTGTTGATACAAGACTTACTCATGAATGGATTAATACAGCGTGGCGAAAATTGTCAGAAAAATACGCCCCAACTGACATTTTCAATGCTGATGAAGCAGGAATTTTCTATAAGTTGACTCCAGATAATACTCTGAAATTTAAAGGGGAAAAGTGTATGGGAGGAAAGCTCTCCAAGGAACGTATTACAGTGCTTGTGGCTGCTAATATGGATGGTTAAGAAAAAAAAGCTGATAGTAATAGGTAAATCGAAAAATCCTCGCTGTTTTAAGAACATTAAAAAATTTCCAGTGACTTATAAAGCTAATAAATCAGCTTGGATGACCAGTCAACTTTTTGAAGAAGAAGTGCGAAAGTGGGATTCAGAATTAAAGGGACGAAAAATTTTACTTCTTGTTGACAACTGCCCTGTCCACGCATTTATATCAAACCTTCAAAACATAGAGTTGGCATTTCTTCCTCCAAATACCACTAGTGTCTTACAGCCAATGGACCAGAGTGTGATTAAAAGCCTCAAGGGTCACTACCGAAGGAAATTATTGATGGAACTAGTCGAATCTGAGGGTAAAACTTCTGTCAATATGCTGCAAGCAATCAATTTTTTATCAAAGCCTGGGAAGATGTGACACCCACAACTATACAGCACTCTTTTCGACATGCTGGACTTTGCACCAATACCAGTAATGAGGTGGAAACAGAACCTGAGTTTGACGACGATGACCTTCCATTAACAGTTCAACATGGCAGGAAATTTTACGTAAAATCTTCAAATCTATATCGATGTAGACGACTGCCTACTTACGACGGCTTCACTAACGATCGTTAGTGAAGCCGTGGATTAATTATTTAAGGGTTATATTATAGCGTGTTTTGGATGATAAAACTAGTGCAGCACTGGTAGAATCATAGATCATAGATGTGCCGGCATTGTTATTATTTGTTGTCTTCGGGCCCCACGTAAGGTTCCAATTTGTAGTCTATTTTCCAGAACACTATTTATAATAATACAGTTGCGATCAAAAAATTTTGGACGACGTTTTTTTGACGTTTAAAAATGTTTAATCTGGGCCCAGCACTACTGTTATTATTAACGTTTTAAATGTCAAAATTAATGACTTTTTGAATATAAAATATTAAAGGCTGTCCTACACCAACTGACAATTTGATGTCCTTGACGTCCAAAATTTTTTGATCGCAACTGTATGTACAAAACGATAATATCAATTTTCACAAGAACAGTTTCTAAAATAGTTGCCTCGTCTTGAGTTGAAGACGTGCTAAGGGTTCATTTCAGGCTTTTGTCCTGACGGAACTCGGCTATCAGATCAGGGCTTATATGCCAATTAGGTTAACCAAGTGTCGGCGAACTATAACTATAACGCCATCTAGCGGATGTTGTAAGTCAAGGCACATTATATCATTTTAAAATATGTTTGTTACATAAAAATAACATAAACCTTGTATGTAAATTAAGACGTAATAATGTTACATACGTGCAATGTAAAAATCATAATATAACAGAGACGTAACTTTGTGATGTAAATGTGATGTATTGGCAAAGTCATTGTAGGTTCTGTCATTTTAAGGTAATACAGTTCCATCAGTGTAACATAATAAGTCATATGTAACAGAGATGTAATAGTGTTATGTAAATATAACATAAAATGTGGAGTGATGTAAAATCAAAGATCATATTTATATAGCTGTGATGTCTCACTGACATAACTAATTGGACATCATATTTATATCACAGTTTCTATCATATTTATATAATGCTTCTATCATATCATTTATATAACATGTTCCTTTAAAGTGATATCACTCTATGTGTTCACTGGGCGAAGAAGTTTTGGAATCGGTGAGAAAAACTGAAGATCAGGAACAAGAAGATAAAGAAGATGAGCTCTAGAAGCGGCTAAATTATTGGAAAAGTACTTCCTTTATCTCCAAGATGCCTCAATATCGAAAGATGTGAATAAAATAAGTAAAAAAATACAACAAAATTACTGGTGCAGCAAAAGAGGTCAGACAAAAATAACAGAATATACGCAATAGCGTTTAAATAAGATTATTTTTATATGTACATAACAACTAGCTTGAAATAAACTTTTTCTTTTCATAATTCTGATTTTTCTTCTTTCCATTTAACGACAACTCTCTATAACGCCACAAAATGTACAACCCCTTTAATGTCGTTATATAGAGTTTAAACTGTACTTTGATACACATGCCCGGAGCTAACACTTCCAAACAAATATATACGGATGTACCATCCACGATCAATGCGAAACATTGTGGCAATTATCACGGTGATGAGCATTCCAAGAATTTATTATCCACCGCGGTAGTACTAATAAAATATCACAACGGTAAATTCTACGGCTGTCGCGTGCTTTTGGACGGTGGTTCACAGTCTAATTTCATAACAAAAGACCTTTGTAGAAGGTTAAATTTAAGGGTATAAATTGTACAACATCAAATCACGGGTATCAATTCTCATCAAAGCAACATCACTCAGATGGTCGATGTAACTGAAAAATCAATTAATTCAAAATACACCGAGGGCATTAACTGCTTAGTATTGACAAAAATAACCTGTCATTTGCCGTTAGTATCGTTTCCCAAAGAAAATTTACAAATTCCGGACAATATAAATTTAGCCGACAAAGACCTTAATATCAGCAGGCCTGTGATTTATTACTCGGTCACAACTATTTCTAGAATTATTGAAGGTCAGAAAAATACAACTTTCACTCAAAAGACTGTATCTCCAGAATATACATCTGGGATAGATTATTGGGGGTAATATAAATTTCAATCATAGCATAACCAGCGTTTGTAATTACGTCGCCGACCAAGGGGACTCGATCTTAAACAAACAGCTAAAAAAAAATTGCCACAAAGAGGAATATGGTTATAGCCGCAATAAAATTCTCACAAACGAACAAATTGCCGCCGAACGGCATTTTGTAAATACAATGAAAAGGCAACCAGATGGTTGCGTTAGTGTGAAATTTCCAGAAAGAGACGACAACATGCAATTAGGGAATTCCTTCCACATGGCCAAACAAAGGTTTCTAAACCTAGAGTATAAACTAAACAAAAATTTACAACTTAAAGCCGATTATCAACAGTTCATGAAAAGATACCGCGAATTAGGGCACATGAAATTAGTATTAGATAAACAATAGTATTTATAAACAATACTATTGGCCATGTAATTGTTTTGAATCGATTGTTGTAAATAGTTGTAATAATAACATTGATATTGCAACCATTCGTAAACAATTCTGACGTCGGCTTTTTTTATCAATGGATAGGTCTTTGATCCCAGAAAAGTTATATTTTTTTAGCAGCAAATGAGTGGTTTTTAAAAGAAAAAACATCATTTTTATATGAAATTTATTCGCAGTATTCATTATAGGTAATTGGCTTCCTAAAATTGTATCGTTTTCGAGACCTTATATGACGTTTTGGCATTTCCAAAATAGCTAGAACGAAAATCGTGTCGATAAAGTGAAGTATAGACATTGTAGTCTAATTTCTTTAGATACTTTTCCATTTCAATTCAAATCAAAACGAGATATATGAGGTTTCACACCTGACGCGAACACGCGGTATAGCTGGATAGCTGATTCCATAGTTTGAAATAAAACGGAATCCTACATTGCGGCTTTATGGAAATAGTTGAAGGTTGTCTTTGTATATAGTCCTTAAGCCACTATAGGTATCGCCGTGGGCACTAAAAGGTCGACTTAATTTTTCAACGTCTATTTATGTAATTTGATGTGGGGAATCCGATTTTGATGGTTAAAAAGTCCTCCGGTGGTCGAGTTATTTGTTATAAACAATTTAATTGTTTAAACTCAATTTACAGCGAAACTATCGACGATAGATTAAAACTAATTGAAAAATCGTCTTCCTCTTATCAAAATACATAAATAATGGCTGAATCATTTTTTGTCTATCTCAATTATTTACGGAGATATAAGGTTTTTAAAAAAAATGAATTTTTGGCCGTAATATTTTAGTGTAAACTACGGGCGCATCCGTTACGAGCGAAATGCGCATGCGTCTCAATTCAAACACCTGTTTAGCCACTGTAGATATGGCTGTATTCACTTATTTCAATGGAGACGCATGCGCATTTCGCTCGTAATGGATGCGCCCGTAGTTTACACTAAAATATTACGGCCAAAAATTCATTTTTTTAAAAAACCTTATATCTCCGTAAATAATTGAGATAGACAAAAAATGATTCAGGCATTATTTATGTATTTTGATGAGAGGAAGACGATTTTTCAATTAGTTTTAATCTATCGTCGATAGTTTCGCTGTAAATTGAGTTTAAACAATTAAATTGTTTATAACAAATAACTCGACCACCGGAGGACTTTTTAACCATCAAAATCGGATTCCCCACATCAAATTACATAAATAGACGTTGAAAAATTAAGTCGACCTTTTAGTGGCCACGGCGATACCTATAGTGGCTTAAGGACTAATAATGACAGCTATTTTTTCGAATTTCCTTGTTGATTTTTTATTCATAATATACTTTACAGTACACGCAGTTAGGTAAGATTATAATTATTTCTGACTCACATATTTTTGCTTACACATAAACTAAGCCAGGATCATATTGAACTATTTTTTGAGTCAATTAGAGTTCGAGGTGGTTGGTGTCCAAATCCAACTGCTTTACAGTTTATCTCAGTTTTTAAACGAGTGTTAGTTCGTCATGCTATTGAAGTGGCAACAGGGAACGCAAGAATTAAGGATAACACAAAATTTTAAACGTGACACAATCCCGCAAAACAAAACTTGCCATGCTTGATCACTACGATATTAACATCTGCGATTCACTCGTATAAAAGGAAACTATTCTTTAGACAATACCAGTACTGCCGAAGAATTAAAAGAATTCTTAGCTTTTGCTTGGGAAATGCCTATTAATAGAACTGAATTTTCGGCAAATACAATTGGATACATAACAGGATCCCTTGTAAAAAAGATTTCAAACATCATTAAATGTGTTCATTGCTTAGAAGGATGTAGGCAATCTATTCTTTTATTAAATGAAAACTCTACAAAAGTATTAGCACTGATCAGCTAAGAAAAAACTCCTGGTGGTTGAATATTTTCTTCTGATAGTGTTATTACCATTTGTTGTGTTGCAGATTCGTTATTCATAAAAGCCTGTAACAGTAATTCAGGTAAACCTCCAGCTCAAATCAATTTTCCAGCAGTGTTAGCTCACTAACTCTGTTTTTAGAAGATTACTGTTATCCAAAAAAGAACTATTTTCTTATATTTTCACGCATTTTAAAGATACATTTGTTTTAGAAAATTGTACCGATCATAAATATTTATTAATCAAATTCCTTCACAAAAAATGTTTCTAGGACCATCACGACATCTAATATTCGACACTTTTGAACAAGACAAATAATGTGGACTCATCAATGAGGCACATATTTATTCGTGTTTTTGTAATAAATATTATTTCTTTGGACTGGATACTTTCGGATTTTAGTTTCGGTTCTATTGGTAATATATATATATATATATATATATATATATATATCGGTTTGGTTCAGCTTTTCGTTAGAAAAAATATCGCCATCCTTTATTTTCGGTTTTCGGTTAAGATCCGTTTCAAAGTCCTACTTTTTGTTATTACGATTTATAGACAAAAGATTTTTTTAATTGTACGTTATTTTGTTTATTGTTGTATGTTATGACTGTAACATCTGTTTATTATTAGGTGCACAAGTAGAAACTCGGCGTTAAGTTGGTTGTATGAAACATTTTGGAAATGTGTAGCGTGGCCATTGCAGTAGTTATATCAGTCATTTTTAAGTAGTCATTTCCTGTGTATCAATTTTATGAGATGGATTTCGATAAGCAACATTTACGCCTTTGCATTCTGTTTTGTTTTCAAATGAATAAAAATGCTGCTCTAGCTATGGAATTGATTAATTCGACATTGGGTGAACATTCTGTGAGCCATTCAACAGTAAAAAAGTGGTTTGCAAGATTTCGTGATGGAAATTTGAGTCTTGAGGACAATCCACGTCCAGGTGCAATCAAAAAATTTGAGGATGAAAAACTTCAAGTTTTACTGAATCCATGTCAAACTCAAGAAGAGCTTGCAGAACAGTTATGAGTTACATGCCAATCAATTTCACTCCGATTGCATGCATTGGAAAAAATACAGAAGGAAAATGGGTTCCTCATAAACTGGCAAAAGAATAAAAACAAAGCGTTGCGATGAATTTACTTTCTCGGTGATAAAAAATGAATTTTGTACGATAATCCTACACGTAGATGGGTTGATCCAGGCCAGCCATACACATCAGTTGCAAAACCGAATATTCATGCAAAAAAAGTTATGTTTCTTACACATTTTTCAACAAAATAGTAAACTGGACAAATTCTAAAGCAATTAAATTTTCCAAAAATTTGAACAAAAAATCGAATATGCATCATACAAACACGTCTACGATTCATTACCAAGTGAGGTTTCATCAGCGATCAAGTCTATTTATGAAGAGTTCAGCAAAGAAGATCTCTTGAAGAGGTGTGTTTGTGGCTTCACGTAAAACAATAACGAAAGTTGCAACCCGTTAATTTGGAAAATTACTCCAAAAATACTTGCTGCTGGTTCAAAAATAGTAGATTGCTGCATTTGTCGCTGCTGGCACTTTCGACAAAGGAGCCTCAGCTTTGTTGCTTTTTATGCATGGCATGGGCTTGAAACTTGGCCGAAACAGCCACGAATATGCCCGAAAAGAAGATGAGAATCGCATACTTATTGCCGAAAAGAAAGCTAACGCTACGACTCGTGAAGCAAGCAGGTACTTTGGTTTATGGTGCCGGAACCGATGATTCTATGTAAGTTAAAAAAAAATGTTTTGCATGTTTTTTCAATTTAAAACTTTAAACGCGTTTATCTCAAAACTCAATTTTTCAAATTGGTGGACACGATTTCTCGAAAGGTTATGAAGCGATTTTGTTCAAATTTTGCACACATCTTTGAAATAACATTATCTAGTCATGGAAAGAAGGATTTTTTTTATTACAACAAATTCTTTCGAGCCAATACATGGCGAAAATTTGACCAAAAAATGTGTTTTTTTGTTCAGTCAGTCAAAAATTCAAATTTTATTTTTTTTCCTTCGTCCAATAACGAGATTTATCTATATACTAACGAAATATTTTTGGTTTTTTGATTTTAGATGAACCAATAATGAGTTATGCTGTCCACGACAAGAGCATTTTTTTTTGAGACGTCATGGGAGGTGAGGTACCAACGGCTGAGTTTTC
The DNA here is from genome assembly GCA_021725515.1 of Epicauta chinensis. Lineage (NCBI taxonomy): Eukaryota > Metazoa > Arthropoda > Insecta > Coleoptera > Meloidae > Epicauta > Epicauta chinensis. The sequence goes on along the minus strand of JAEDXX010000151.1, from coordinate 1,191 downwards.
GGAATTTTTAAATAAAAATTTCACAAAATACTGTTTAAATATGTATCTTTGATATGCTGAATTGTTTAAATAAAATATATGTTTATATATAATCAAAAAAATAGTAAAACTACTCTTTTCTGAACCTCTTAAACCCACCTAACCCCTTAAATCTAGCACTACAGGTATTGAACCATTTGCAAATGCAGGAGACAAATATACAATAAACACATTCAAAATTAGTAACACACTCAACTTAAACATTTTTTAGAACAGAGATAATAGATGATTACTCAACAAGTAACTAGATTCAAATGATTGAATCAATTGATTACGCTGCTTAAAGTAGATTATACAAAACTACCTCGATCAACCCAGGGATTCTCCTTACTTGAAAATCCCATCCATTTAACGATAATCTTATCACCTTTACGTTTGAGAATTCTTTCAATAATGTAAATATCTGGAAATTTAGTCTTCAATAACTCCTGTTCATAAAAGCCACCTTGGATGGGATGTTGTTGATAATCTTCCAGAAGATAAGTTACAGGGTTTGTATTTTGCCCTTTTTAAATTTTAAATACTTCTGCAGTGCAGTTTGGGTGTGTATCCTTTATCGAACACGTGTTTAAATTTACTAATGCGCACATAATCTCCAACTTTGAACTTGGGTAATGGGAACATTTTTATTCTGCTGTTAACAGTTTTTAACAGATCTTGTTCATTTTAATCGTGCGATGATAAGTATGGTTATATTTATTAAGAAGATCCTTGAAATCATCAATCCCATCGATAAGAACCATTCATACTGGATGCCTTCCACATCCATTTCTTTAACGATCGGTTAAATCTTTCTACAATCGATTCTTTCTGATACAGATTGAGCAAAGAATTTCATTAAATCACATGTAGAAGTGTTTAGACAAATCTACAGAACAAAAATTATGCAACTGAAACTGATGAAACTGCTAAGTGAAGACCAAAGAGGACTGGACCATCAATCAACGCAATATCACATTTATAAGCAATATCTAGGAACTGACAGACTAACCGATCACTGCCATTTAACCAATGCCCGAAAAAAACCTAATTAGATAGCGACAAGGTATGGTGCAAAAACAAAAACTAGATCCAAAAAGTGTCGAATGCAGTTTATTTTCTTATGTGAACTGCTACTCCAAGGAAGGGTTATGTTACAGCAGCTACACGTTG